>BLKR01003084.1:0-162321 GCA_011170035.1 Teleogryllus occipitalis | reverse complement strand
CAGGAATGAAGACAGGGCAAAGAATAAAGATAAACATGTAATAAGTGGTATTAACATCAAAGGCGGTGACAAATGAAAGCGGTGTCGCGTAGCGATAATTTTTTGGAAGTCTAAGAAGACGCGACAAAATCATAATGGGGACAATATAGTTCAGTAGCGTTTGTCTAGTGAAACATTTTGGAAGTTATTTGAAAGAAATCGGTTCACGCGTTCCAAAGATATAAACAATTTAGTGAAGTACATTTTAAGCACACAACTAGACACGATAGCCATTGTTGTAGCATAAGATCTAATGTAAAAAGTTGTTTTTTCAAAAAATTAAGTAAACGCGTGAAGCGATTCAAACGAAACTTTTGGCATTAATAGAAGAAATTATGGGAAAATTGTGGCACTACTCACAACGCGGAGAAATTTCGGGGGGCTACGGTATAAAGAAAATGTAAATTGTATAAGTGGGAAATTCCAAACCAGTCGTATGACGTCAGAGCGGTGAAGTCGACCGTCTTCAGATTAAAAGAACTTTGGAAATTTTAGATGGTAGAAAACGAAATAGAAAACGGGAATAGCATTCAATTTGAAAATGCCTGAGAATAATAAAGAGAGACGACCCAGAAAGAAGAAGATTAACTTAAAAATATATAATATTATATAGAAGACCCGGAAGTGATCGTGAAATGTTCGAGAAAAAAAAAGAGGAAGTCTCGTGACAACAATGAAAGTATAACGCGGGGAGGATAGCTTGAGAGGGACGTATGTTGAAACGCTCCGCGGAAATTAAAAATTTTGTTAGA
Organism: Teleogryllus occipitalis; assembly: GCA_011170035.1. Classification (NCBI taxonomy): domain Eukaryota; kingdom Metazoa; phylum Arthropoda; class Insecta; order Orthoptera; family Gryllidae; genus Teleogryllus; species Teleogryllus occipitalis. Next base: position 161,530 of record BLKR01003084.1, on the reverse strand, counting down.
AAGTTGTGCTAATCACGCGAGCAAAGTTAATTTTATAACGTTTAGTTGTAGTGGAGAAAGTTTAGAAGGTGAAACGCGGAAAATTATTGAAAAATTTTCAAAGAGAACGTTGTTCGCGAATATAAACAGTCGCATCATCAGCCGTGTGATTAAACTCGTTTCGTAAGTAATAAACAGTTATAACGAAGAGACATTAATTATTTAAAATGAAATTTTCCGAATTACGTGTGTGAAAAATGGAAGGATGCTGCGAATGGACAAACAAAAGGACGCTGCGTATATTTGGCGAGGGTGATGCATGAGAACGGCGCGGTGCAGGTCGCTGAACTCAACGAAAGGAAAGTGCACTAACTTTACTTAAATTGGTAATGCGCATTGATAAGAAGAAAGAATAGACTCATAGCTTCTAATGTACAAGGCCAAGTTTTGTCAAATAGAAATAGATTTTAGTGAAAACAAAAAAAATAGAATGCGCATTCAAGTATGAATGATTTGGTTTTAATCTTATAGTGTAAATCTTCAGTGTGAATGAGAATTTCGTGTTTCTAGGGTATTGTTTATTGTGTATTTAGTGTATTGTGTATTGTTTTTGATTTTGTGTTGTTTGTTATTTGTTATGCCTCTAGCAGAGGAAGGAGAACAAAAAAAAACCAGATAAAATAAACGATGTCGAACGTTGTTGGTTCGACATTAAACCAATGCAATTGGTCTTATAAGTATGTGTAGTTAGATGAGGACCTACGCCCACGTGCCCGAATACTACGTCAGGATCCTGTATAGGTCCGCCACAGCCTCACGCCCAGTATTTATATCTGTATGAATAAATATCAGAAAAGCAGCTAGGCAACGGGCAAATTTCAGATGTATGTATTTTTGGCAACCCAACGTCAGGCATAATAGTGGACATTTTGGTAAGAACTATAGATGAAAGGAGCACAGGTAAAGATCGTTACATATTTTTTGTAAATTAGTTTTGAGGAAGAAAAGCAGAACGGATAGGTGACGTGTACCATTACAATACTGGCAATTAATTACAACTAAATATATAAAAGAACCAGAATAAACAAATACAATTTTTAAAATTTTTGATTGCTACTTAAGGCACATAAAAATATTTCATGTAAATCGATAATTTTAATCGAGTCGGATGATAACGATACGTTCTGTGTTGGGAACTAAGAGGTTGGTGATGAGAGGACAACGTAAGGTAATGTTTATACGCATGAAATTGAAGAGAAATAAATACCAATCTTTTTGCTGGAAAGTATATTTTACACTTCTATTTATTGGTTATTTCAATGACGTGGGGATAACTATGCGGTGCAACAATCATCAAGCTACTCGTGGGCTTACAAGTTTTAAAATGCTGGAAATGTCAAATTTAAGAGCATTTTGAAGATTTTTGGGCAAAACAATGACAAGATTCACAGTTTCCGATTTTTAAAGTTACTTTTTGGAACTGTGGACCAATGAATATTGGAGAATACACATTTTTGGAGAGGTTTGATGCACTGCAACCGTACTTTATACGTTATGGATTATTATTTCCTGTTCTATTCAACTATATTTAAGAAATTCAGCAGCATTTCCACAGGACAAATCCAGAATATTAGTTCTGGTAAAATGAACGAAATAGCAGGTAAGAGTTCTCACAAACATCATATTAAAATCTAGATAAATAATAAACGGAATACAGAAATAAACACATAGAGAAAAATACTCGTTCAGGAAGGAAACTGCAAAGCTTTTTAGCGCGGTCTCGCAGACGCCGCAAAGGCCAGTGATAAGGACGGAGCCAGCAGGTAAACGGGTTGGTCCTTTTCAATCTGTCCGCGGCGCGGCGGTGGCTTTGCCGGGAAGCGGGTGTGAGGGCAAATACGACAGTGGCGCTGCGCCGTGAAAAGCTCCGCTCCGAAGGAAGGGAAGCGCTGATAGTGGGAAGTGTAATAAAGACTCCCTCAGAAAGCAGCCTCCTTCCCTGCTTCCCTCGCGGCCGCGAACGCCATTGCAACCACAGGCGCTTCTACTTGGAATCGCCTCCTGCATCACCCCCGCGCTTACATCACCTTCTCTGCCCTAGCCACTCCCCTTCCCACAATAGGTCCTCCTACTGCTCCCCCCTCGCTCTGCCATCTCCCCAAATTCCTCGAAACTCCTTCCCTTCTTCCTTCGTGGATGCGAACGCCATTGCAACCACAGGCGCTTCTACTTGGAATCGTCTCCTGCATCACTCCCCGCGCTTACATCACCTTCTCTGCCCTAGCCACTCCCAGTCCCACAATAGGCCCTTTTACTGCTCCCTCTCGCTCTGCCATCTCCCCAAATTCGTCGAATTTCCTTCTCTTCTTCCTTCGTGGACGCGAACGCCATTGCAACCACAGACACTAACTTTTGGAATCGTCTCCTGCATCACTCCCCGCGCTTACACCACCTTCTCTGCCCTAGCCACTCCCAGTCCCACAATAGGCCCTTTTACTGCTCCCTCTCGCTCTGCCATCTCCCCAAATTCGTCGAATTTCCTTCTCTTCTTCCTTCGTGGACGCGAACGCCATTGCAACCACAGACACTAACTTTTGGAATCGTCTCCTGCATCACTCCCCGCGCTTACACCACCTTCTCTGCCCTAGCCACTCCCAGTCCCACAATAGGCCCTTTTACTTCTCCCTCTCGCTCTGCCATCTCCCCAAATTCGTCGAATTTCCTTCTCTTCTTCCTTCGTGGACGCGAACGCCATTGCAACTACAGACATCAACTTTGGAATCGTCTCCTGCATCACTTCGTAAGCATACCCACCTTTCTCTGCTCCTAGCTACCCCCAGTCCCACAACAGGCCCTTTTTACTGCTCCTCTCGTCATCTCATCTCCCAAATTCGTCGAATCTCCTTCTCTTCTTCCTTCGTGGACGCGAACGCCATTGCAACCACAGACACTAACTTTTGGAATCGTCTCCTGCATCACTCCCCGCGCTTACACCACCTTCTCTGCCCTAGCCACTCCCAGTCCCACAATAGGCCCTTTTACTTCTCCCTCTCGCTCTGCCATCTCCCCAAATTCGTCGAATTTCCTTCTCTTCTTCCTTCGTGGACGCGAAGGCCATTGCAACCACAGGCGCTTCTACTTGGAATCGCCTCCTGTATCAGCCCCCGCGTTTACACCACTTTTATGCCTTCAATAGGTCCTCGTCCTGCTCCTCTCTCGCTCTGCCATCTCCCCAAATTCCTCCAACCTTCTTCCTTCCTCCCCTCTGCCCACGAACGCCATTGCAACCATAGGCGCTTCTACCACTCGGCTACTGACACATCGCCACCTGCATCACTCCCCAAGCATCATCTTTCAGCTCTAGCTACTCCTAGGGTCCCATTAATAGGGTTCTTATTGCTCCTCTGCTCTGCTATCTCCCCAAATTCGTCGAATTTCCTTCTCTTCTTCCTTCGTGGACGCGAAGGCCATTGCGTAACCACAGGCGCTTCTACTTGAATCGCCTCCTGTATCAGCCCTCAGAGCGACATAATTCACTTTTATGCTCTTCATTAGGTCCTCGTCCTGCTCCTCTCGTTTCCGCTATCTCCCCAAATTCCTCGAATCTCCTTCTCTTCTTCCTTCGTGGACGCGAACGCCATTGCAACCACAGGCGCTTCTACTTGGAATCGCCTCCTGTATCAGCCCCCGCGTTTACACCACTTTTATGCTCTCAATAGGTCCTCGTTCTGCTCCTCTCTCGCTCTGCCATCTCCCCAAATTCCTCGAATCTCCTTCTCTTCTTCCTTAGTGGACGCGAACGCCATTGCAACCACAGGCGCTTCTACTTGGAATCGCCTCCTGTATCAGCCCCCGCGCTTACACCACCTTCTCTGCCCCAGCCACTCCCCTTCCCTCAATAGGTCCTCCTACTGCTCCTCCCTCGCTCTGCCATCTCCTCAAATTCCTCGAACCTCCTTCCCTTCTTCCTTCGTGGATGCGAACGCCGTTGCAACCACAGACACTAACTTTTGGAATCGTCTCCTGCATCACTCCCTCGCTTACACCACCTTCTCTGCCCTAGCCCCTCCCAGTCCCACAATAGGCCCTTTTACTTCTCCCTCTCGCTCTGCCATCTCCCCAAATTCGTCGAATTTCCTTCTCTTCTTCCTTCGTGGACGCGAAGGCCATTGCAACCACAGGCGCTTCTACTTGGAATCGCCTCCTGTATCAGCCCCCGCGTTTACACCACTTTTATGCCTTCAATAGGTCCTCGTCCTGCTCCTCTCTCGCTCTGCCATCTCCCCAAATTCCTCCAACCTTCTTCCTTCCTCCCCTCTGCCCACGAACGCCATTGCAACCATAGGCGCTTCTACCACTCGGCTACTGACACATCGCCACCTGCATCACTCCCCGCGCTTACACCACCTTCTCAGCCCTAGCCACTCCCAGTCCCACAATAGGCCCTTTTACTGCTCCCTCTCGCTCTGCCATCTCCCCAAATTCGTCGAATCTCCTTCTCTTCTTCCTTCGTGGACGCGAAGGCCATTGCAACCACAGGCGCTTCTACTTGGAATCGCCTCCTGTATCAGCCCCCGCGTTTACACCACTTTTATGCCTTCAATAGGTCCTCGTCCTGCTCCTCTCTCGCTCTGCCATCTCCCCAAATTCCTCGAATCTCCTTCTCTTCTTCCTTCGTGGACGCGAACGCCATTGCAACCACAGGCGCTTCCACTTGGAATCGCCTCCTGCATCAGCCCCCGTTTACACCACTTTATGCTCTCAATAGGTCCCCGTTCTGCTCCTCTCGCTCTTGCCATCTCCCCAAATTCTCGAATCTCCTTCTCTTCTTCCTTAGTGGACGCGAACGCCATTGCAACCACAGGCTTCTACTTGAATCGCCTCCGTATCAGCCCCGCGCTTACACCACCTTTCTGCTCCCAGCCACTTCCTTCCTCAATAGGTCCTCGTCCTGCTCCTCTCTCGCTCTGCCATCTCCCCAAATTCCTCGAACCTCCTTCCCTTCTTCCTTCGTGGATGCGAACGCCGTTGCAACCACAGACACTAACTTTTGGAATCGTCTCCTGCATCACTCCCTCGCTTACACCACCTTCTCTGCCCTAGCCACTCCCAGTCCCACAATAGGCCCTTTTACTGCTCCCTCTCGCTCTGCCATCTCCCCAAATTCGTCGAATCTCCTTCTCTTCTTCCTTCGTGGACGCGAAGGCCATTGCAACCACAGGCGCTTCTACTTGGAATCGCCTCCTGTATCAGCCCCCGCGTTTACACCACTTTTATGCCTTCAATAGGTCCTCGTCCTGCTCCTCTCTCGCTCTGCCATCTCCCCAAATTCCTCCAACCTTCTTCCTTCCTCCCCTCTGCCCACGAACGCCATTGCAACCATAGGCGCTTCTACCACTCGGCTACTGACACATCGCCACCTGCATCACTCCCCGCGCTTACACCACCTTCTCAGCCCTAGCCACTCCCAGTCCCACAATAGGCCCTTTTACTGCTCCCTCTCGCTCTGCCATCTCCCCAAATTCGTCGAATCTCCTTCTCTTCTTCCTTCGTGGACGCGAAGGCCATTGCAACCACAGGCGCTTCTACTTGGAATCGCCTCCTGTATCAGCCCCCGCGTTTACACCACTTTTATGCCTTCAATAGGTCCTCGTCCTGCTCCTCTCTCGCTCTGCCATCTCCCCAAATTCCTCGAATCTCCTTCTCTTCTTCCTTCGTGGACGCGAACGCCATTGCAACCACAGGCGCTTCTACTTGGAATCGCCTCCTGTATCAGCCCCCGCGTTTACACCACTTTTATGCTCTCAATAGGTCCTCGTTCTGCTCCTCTCTCGCTCTGCCATCTCCCCAAATTCCTCGAATCTCCTTCTCTTCTTCCTTAGTGGACGCGAACGCCATTGCAACCACAGGCGCTTCTACTTGGAATCGCCTCCTGTATCAGCCCCCGCGCTTACACCACCTTCTCTGCCCCAGCCACTCCCCTTCCCTCAATAGGTCCTCCTACTGCTCCTCCCTCGCTCTGCCATCTCCTCAAATTCCTCGAACCTCCTTCCCTTCTTCCTTCGTGGATGCGAACGCCGTTGCAACCACAGACACTAACTTTTGGAATCGTCTCCTGCATCACTCCCTCGCTTACACCACCTTCTCTGCCCTAGCCACTCCCAGTCCCACAATAGGCCCTTTTACTGCTCCCTCTCGCTCTGCCATCTCCCCAAATTCGTCGAATCTCCTTCTCTTCTTCCTTCGTGGACGCGAACGCCATTGCAACCACAGGCGCTTCTACTACTCCCACTCCTACAAATCAGCGTAGTTAACCTAGTGCTTCAAGTGATGTGTTAGCAGTGCCTCTCACCGGGAGGTCCTAAGGTTCGAGTCCCGAAAGCAGAAAGATTTTCGACACAAGCTACTAGGTCGAATTCAGCTGCTGTTTGGAGGTGAATCCTAACGACAGGCTTGTCTGATCAGTGGTGTTTTGTGGTTTCTCCCATAAACACCAGATGAATATCTGAGCAGTTCCCTATCAAACGGGCCATGGATCGCGCGCCATTTTTCCTTCCTTTTTCTTGTTCTATTTGCAGCCCTTACTTACACACACGTACACTTACATGCACTACTCTACAACACATGCCGGAATTCCAGTCGGGAGCTGAGAGTTAATCCCGGCTGGGGCGATGCCCTACTGGTGAGAGATCCCTAGTTGGAGGAAAACACCGGAAGCCCACGGGTAGGCCAGCGCCGGATATCGCCATCCTCTCTTACGGGACTAAAGGCATCAGCAGTTGTCGCGCCCGGAATCAATAATCAATAAATTAAAAGTCCCCACTTCCACAACAGGTCTGTTACTGGTCTTCCCTCCTCCCGTAGGCGTCGTACCCCGAAATCCGCAATTCTTCAGTGATACAATTCGCAGTCTTTTTTCTGTAGGTACATCTGTCTCTATCTTACGACTTCGAGTATCCCATTTTTAAATTTCTAACCGGCGACATTTCTTCAAACGTCGTCAAGGTCATACCACACATCCTCGCTGCATTCATTGACCCCGCAACTCCCACCACCCCCACTGCTCCCGAAGGCCCCGTTTCCTCTACCATCTCCGCCTGAGTCCATATTACTCCTTCATCTCCATTCTTCGCACTCCTCTGCTGCTTCAAGAGCTCTTTTTGTTCCGTAGCTCGTTTTGTTCTACGCCTCTCCCGGTCTCGCAGTCTACACCGTCGCTATCAACACATCGCCAGTCTCAAGACAACCTCCGTCGCATTCGCTTCCCCCTTGCAGCTTCTCCGCCTTCCCCGTCTCCACTGGCCACCAATCTCGCTACATCGATCTCGCTCAGTGCGTCCGCTGCATTTTACTCACCCCGTCATCGCCTCTGTTATATTTAGTCCACCCTTTTGTTGTTCTTATGCTAAGTTGTACTGCAGTCACCGTGTCGATCGCTTTTGATTATTTTGTTTCTGAGCGCTCTTTTCTGATATGGCAATTAGTCCCGTAGGGGTAGTGCGTGTTTTAGTGCTGAAGGTGGTGGTGTTCCTTCCTCGCTGGGACGTGAGGTACTGTGCTGATCTGAATGTCGGCTTGTGGGGCCACATACCGTTTCCAGGGAGGAAACACGGGATCCGGGACAAGCTCTAAGTTCCCGATTGGTCTCCCGACAAGTATTGTAGTGCAGTGCCTGCAAATATACGTGTGTGTGTGTGTGTGTAAGGGAGGTGGGGAGAAGCATGAGAAACGAACGTTTGCACGCAGCCCCTGATCTGTGACCCGTTTGCTCAGTTACTGCTCCGGCATTCAGTGGATTTTGATCGGAGAAACCACAGAAAAGTACCGACCAGAGCATCCACCAACCGCAATTCTCCTCCTGACCACGGATGAATTCGACTTATCTATATTCTAGCTAAGTATATAGGGTCGAAAATCTGCCGTCGGGATTCGAACCGAAGGATATTTTTGGTCTTCAGTGGGGACGGTTGTTGCCCTGACCATGTCGCGCCGTTGTGACCGATAGCCGTCGCCGTCCTCTCCACCTGTACTTTCATCGCTTCTGCCACTGCAGATGACGTCACCGCTGCCGTCTCCCTCGCCGTTCTCTTGGCCGCGGGCGCCGCGCGCGCGATTTAATCAAACGCCACGGCGCGGCTGTGCGCCTGGTGCAGGGCTCTGGTGAGCAGGGGCGCGACAGGCCCTGTGCGACCGGGACTAGTGATGGCAAATTTGACCAAAACATCGATGTTTCGATACATCGGTAAAAGGTTTTCGATGTCGATGAAAACATCGAGGAGAAAACATCGATGTTTAAAACATCGACGAAAAAACATCGATGTTTAAAACATTGACGAAAAAACATCGATGTTTAAAACATCGACGAAAAAACCTCGATGTTTAAAACATCGACGAAAAAACCTCGATGTTTAAAACATCGACGAAAAAACATCGATGTTTAAAACATCGACGAAAAAACATCGATGTTTAAAACAACAAAAACACATCGATGTTTGAAACATCGACAAAAAACATCGATGTTTAAAATATCAACAAAAAACATCGATGTTTAAAACATCGTCAAAAAACATCGATGTTAAAAACATCGATATTTTTATTATAAAGTAATAAACATGCTATTTTTCTATCCATTTTAATTACAGTACGTAAAAGGGATATATTTTATTGTCTGGTTACTAGCATGTTAATATTGTGTTAGTAAAAATTATTATCGAATGTAAAGAATAAAGTTAACAATAAAGAAGATCGTGTTTCGCTACTTTAACATTTAGTCACTTCCGTTCATACACCATCAAAGTAAAACCACCTAAAATTCCCTTAGATTGCACACGCGAAGTGTGCAGCGTTATATAGAAGATGACACAAAACGATATTTCTGTGGATTGCTGCTTCTCTAAAAAGTGCCGATACCCCTTTATTAAAAAAAAATATTAAAAAAACATCGATGTTTTTGCAAGATAATATAGACGTGAAGAAAACATCGAAAGCAAAATATCGATGTTTCTGGTGGAAAGCGTCTATGTTTTAAAAATATCAATGTTCTTTTGCCATCCCTGACCGTGATGCAAATAAAATGTACGCGTGCTATTTTGAGGAATATTTGCAACATGGTTCGAACACCGTTAGTAATACTGACAGTCAGAGTGGCTCAGGGCGTCAACTTCAGTGCCTTGGACCTGGAGGTTCTAGGACACGAATCCGGACAGTGGTAGGATTTTTGACACCCAGCTACTATCTACATGGAATTCAGCCGCGGTCTGGAGGAGAATTTTAGCGGCCAGCAACTGTTTTAGGTAGTTTTCTGTGTTTTGTCGCATAAACACTAGATGAACGCCGGAGCAGAACCCTAACAAATGGGCCATAGATCTTTCCTTCCTCTTCCTTGTCATATCCTCACACATTACTTACACATATTTACAGTTCCAGGCTCTATACCACACACGTTGGATGACCAGTTCGGATCTTAGCTCTTGTACACGTTGCAGAATTGCCTCACTGGTTGGACATTCAAATTGGCAGTGAATCTCCAGCGGTGGAAGATCATCACTACATCTCGTGATAAAACATGCAGTACACTTACGGGAATAATAGCAGTCGATGCGTGAGGAAACACGAAATAATCAATGAATCAACATAGTGCTTGCCGCCAAAATGACTTCGCGAACGCCATTTGTATCGCGTTGCACTGCTGAGAATAGTTTGGGGTGACAATAGAAATTAATGAAATATTAAATACGATTTTATTCACGATTTAGGAAGTGGGAAATTCTCATTGGTGAATAAATCAATTTGCCCTAGAGTGTAACTCATCGTATTTTTATCCATTATCGCTATGCTTTAAGCGAAAGCAAGAAAGTTGAAGTGAAATATCTAAATAGGGCTTGTGCAGTATACTCATGCATGTCTATTTTGTTGTAATGAGAATCTTGGCTTGATGGTATAATCTAAAGGACTCATTGACATATACCTAAATTGCACTCGTAGTAGGAGCAAATCAGTTTCCGCATTTTTACGTACGTGAAATTGGTAAGTAATTCGCCCACAGCACTATGTTTAAATTTGATATTTAAATTACGTAATTAAATTTCGATGTATTGTTTCAATCCAAATATCTAAGGGTATGCGTTTTTCTTTTCTTACAGTAGTACGCAAAAAACATCTTAAATGTTAAAAAATCTTATTCCTGAGAAGAGTTATGATTATATCTTTCAAATTTATGGTCATAAAGTAGGGTTAACGCAATGAAGTTTAGTGATAATGTATACGCATTGCGGTAGTTGAGAGGTATTGTACTCATAATACCAAAATACTTATAATTTATTGAAAACAAAGGGTTGGTATTGCCCATTAAGTCATTACAAACAAAATTGGCTGCACTATAAAAAGTTCTATTTCAAATGTGATTTCGTGTTTGAAAAATCAAACATTGTAGTCCTTTTTATGTCAAGAATAATCTGAAACGGTAAATACGGAAACGAAATTGAATTTATAATGTGGAATAATTTATTTTATCTAATTTTTTTTCAGTTGTTTATTTAATCGCTGAAGAATATTAATCTTTTATTTACCGAGTTCTAGTTTTGGCACATCTTCCTGCCTTTGAGGCAGCCAAAACGGACAGTTCTAAAACCACGATTTTTATGTACTCTCGTACTTTATAAATACTGAGTCTCAGATTGGTCTACAGAAAAGAAGAAATGTTAAATATTTGCACTGTGCAAATATACTTTTAGTACAGTGGAAGCCAATTGCACCGTACCACTGCAATTTTAATTATAGAAATATTTCCACTTTTAGTCATATAGTACATTTCTGTTATTAGTGAAAGCATATTTTCTCTCGTGCTCTATATCCAAAACTCTCCACAGGTTGCGGGACGTGGCTCTCTCCCGGACTGCAAAGAACAAAAACCTTCATATTGTATACGGTGCTTAGAGAATGTGCATAAATATATGTGCATGGAAAAACTAATTATTTGTTATATTTTCGTATATTCATATGCTTCTTCCTTAGTTACATTGGTTCTGCAGAAATGGTTTATGCGCTTGAAGCTTTGAAATGTTTCAGATTTATACTTGTAAAATAATTTTGTTCCATTTAAGAATGAATCATACATATTGCTACTCTTAATGATATTGAAAACTCTCTCAATACATGGTTAACAGTTTTACATTTCAAATAGAAAAAAATAATAAAATGTAATTGGATTGAAAATATCATTCAAAATAGAACGTAAGAAAATACGTAAGTGTGTAAGAAGAGATAATAATAACACATTAGCATTAATGTATTTAGTAATAATTGATTCACTAAACTCTCAGTTTAATTATTGTAGTCTAGAGTCCAATTAATGTGCATCAACATCGTTACATGTGCTCGAGGGGATACCGTTGTAGATTGTATGTGATATTAATTTAAGGGCTTTGATTCTAAAAGTAGAAAACTCATAGTTAACTCACACTTACACTTAAAGAATAATATTTGAAGTTTTGTATAGTGCTAATAAATCAATTTCACAAAAATATGAGATAGCCCCTTGTTCTACAGAGCCCTTTTGCCCAATTGTGTACTTTCTTATTGAGGTATAGATGATAAATATTACTGTTCCTACGCTTCTACTTCTTCCAAATGTTTAGATGGAAATATTTGTATCAACAGCTGAAGAAAATTGATATTTTACTTGCATTGAAGAGATTTATAAGTCACTTGCGGATGTGTACAACATTGTAAATCGAGGATTTTAAATCCTAACATGTGTCCATAAAAGTAATTTCTTCAACATTCGCCTCTTGTTGTCATAAAATATAGCGTGCGCATCTAGTTTTCCAAGATGCTTTATTGAGCTCGTAAAAATATGCCAAGTGGTACCTACTCTCCCATTTACAAAATATTGACTCGTGCAATAAAAGTTTTCATGAACTACTTTCGCAGTGTATTGCTACCGTACACGAAAACGCATCCCCGCATATGTACACAAAATTTAGTTGCTTCTGGTTACGAAATATGGCGTTGTGAAACGTCACCAGTTTTAAGTTTGTTTGTTTTTTTCAAATAAATACCACGTCCAATGTAGACATTTTGAGTTTATCTTGCTTTGATATGCGGTACAAAATGACGTGCATGGGAGATGAGTGGCTGAGTTTCACAGGGAGTGGGCCAACTCTCGCTGCGGCTCGCGCCAACTGAAGCGCCGTCGGTGGCGGCGAAATATTTAAAATATGCGAAGGCTGCAGGCACCACCGGAACTCTGGGGGTGGGGGAAGTGCACACTGGTCCGAAATGCGCAAATATAAGAAAATGTTCCCGCGAAAAGTGCGAGTTTTTGGAAAAAAGAGTGGGGTAATAAATGTTTTACGAGATGAAGCTGTTAATTGAGGTACTGAAAATGAAATACAGGTGTGCGAACAAAATGAAAAGTGAGACTTTGTGTAACCTGTGAAAAAATATTTATTATAGAAAAATCTAACTTATCAGTAAAAATGTAAGCCCATAATAATAATAATAATAATAATAATAATAATAATAATAATAATAATAATAATAATAATAATAATAATAATAATTGTAGTATGTCGTTAATTATTTCTATTAATAATTTTGTTAATGATGGTCTACAAATCATCACTGACTTTAAACTGTCAATGACCTATGCAAGATAAGGTAAGTAAGATAAGTAAATAAGATAAGGAAGATAAGTACCTCTTGACAAGGTGCACGCTTTGTACGTGAACGTCTAGGTATTAACAGTATAAATAATTTACAAACAATAAATACACAGGCGCCCAAAAACGTTCTCAGACCCAAAGGCTTGACACATGATTCTCTATGAATGTCACGATCCGAATCCGAATCAAAAGCCAGAATTGTGCCACCGCCTTATATTTTTTAAATAACAAGAACATCGTAAAATTGTAATTTTGTTTTTGGATGTTGTTGTCAGACCCACAGAAGGATTTTGCTCGCCACTTCGCAGTACGTGGGCGATGGGAATCCCCGCGAGAGGCGCGCGCCCCTCGCTCGCAGCGCCGACTGCGAGGGCGCGCCTACGTGGGTCAACCCGCGCGACCTCTGCATTCTGTGACTGCGTACGGGATGCGGAGAACGCACTTCCAGCCTCGTGGGTAGTGATGGCCAAGTTTACCAAGAGATCGAACGGACCGCGCGCGATCTGTCCTATCCTCTCCACTCACGTACACTACCATGCACTACACTACCACATATTCCGGGAGACCGGTCGGGAGCTTAGAGCTTGTCCCGACTGGGGCGGTGCCCCGTTGGTGGGAGAGTCCTGGTTAGGGGGAAACCCCACTAGCCGACGGTAGGTCGGCGCCGGATCTCGCCATCCAGCGGGGGAAGATCACCGCCATCTCCCGAGAAAAAGCATGCACTACACTCACGGGACTAATGACCAAAGGAGTTGACGCGCCCGGAAACACGAAAAAATCAATCAATCAATTAAAACCGCGATCGATACATCGACGTATCGATACATCGCTAAAGGGTTTTCGATGTCGATGAAAACATCGACGAGTAAACATCGATGTTTTAATTATAGATTAATAAAGAAGCTATTTTTCTGTCCATTTTTAATTACAGTACGTAAAAGGGATATATTTAATTTTTTGGTTAGCAGCATGTTAGCAGTATGTACAAATTATTATCGAATGTAAAGAATACATTAATAATAAAGGACATCAACTAGAGATTTCCAACAAGACGAGCAAATTCAATATCAAAAGCAAGTGGCATATGAAGAACTCGCAAAAACGATCAAATGTTTAACCACTCAAGTACATCAAGTGAAAGATCTTGCAGGTCGATCAGGTGTAGGATCTCTACGCACGTCGATCAAGTAGAAGATTATATGCCACATTGCATATTGTTTAGTATCTTTATAATTCAAAAACGTTCTGGTGAGCTCAAATTTGTTTCATCAGAAACACTCAAACGACGTTTATTTTTGTGATCGTCTTCCAATTTCTCAAAGAAAATTGCTTCGATCATGTTTTGAAGAGTATTTCCTTTCTACTATTGGGGGACTAGAAAATTCTTTCTTGACAACAAATATATATCCTATACAAAATCTGGATACGAAAAGCAAGACAGAGGTGATTTTTGCTTTGATAGTGGAGAGAAATGTTTAAACAAGGAGTTACTTTGGGTGAACGGTGGCAACATCCTCATCTAGGAGCCTTTGTCTTCTTAAGCTGGCTCCACACATTGGCATTCACTGAGCAGCGAGCTTGCCCAATCCCGGAACAGCTGGTGTGTTCGTCGAATGCTCGCATCTTTGATGTGTCCTAAAGACCGAAACGTGGTGGGTCGAGCGAGCACCAAATGTTCGTCACTAGGCAAATAGCAACAGCATCTCATCAACACTACTTGGGATTCGGCAAGCGGTTGCTTGCTGTTCGTCGAATAACGAATGTGTGTAGACGCCTTTTGAGATTCTTTCTTCTTCTTCTTCTTCCGAGAGGGTTTAGGACATGTGACCCGTTCCGGCACCCATTTTTCTCGGTCTGCCAATGTACCCTCTTCCTTCTGATCCAGTTCATAACTATGAATGGAAGTCGGTTCGTTGGTACATATACACGAATGTGCCATTATCGTATTTTCTAGAATGTTTTATTATAATTCTTTGATTTTTAAAACATATTTTATTTCAGAATTTCGTTTCTTCTTTTAGATGTGAGCTTGAAATGTTATCAAAAAGGCGAGATTCCGGCAGCAGCAACTCTCGTGCTTGAAATTCCACTCTCTCAATGGCTTTTTTGATTGATTGATTTTTTCGTGTTTCCGGGCGCGTCAACTGCTTTGGTCATTAGTCCCGTTAGTGTAGTGCATGTTTTTCTCGAGATAGCAGTGAGATTATCCTTCCCGCTGGATGGCGAGATCCGGCGCCGACCTACCGTCGGCTAGTGGGGTTTCCCTAACCAGGACTCTCCCACCAGCGGGGCAAGGCCCCAGCCGGGACAAGCTCTAAGATCCCGACCGGTCTCCCGGAATATGTGGCAGTGTAAGTGAGTGCGTAAGGGGAGAGGATATAACGCGAAAGATCGCCCGCGGTCCGTGACCCGTTCGGTAGGGTACTGCTCCGGCATTCGCCTGGTGCTGATCGGAGAAACCACGGAAAACTACCGATCAGAGCAGCCGGCCATTATAATTCTCTTCCAGACTGCGACTGAATTCGACCTAGCTGAAAAGCTATTGTCGAAAATCCCACAGCCGTCAGGACTCGAACCTACGACCTTCCGGTCAGAGGCGCTGCAGTGACATCAGTTGATGCACTGAGCACACTACCGCTTCCGGTCCTTCAATGGTGGCTCTGGCGACAGCAACGCGGTGACAAGACTGTACCATGTCTTGGGAAGTAGACCTGACGTTTGAACCCACTGTGCTACTGGGGCAGATACAGAGCGTCGCGCGGCACTTCGCGTGCCTCTCCGAGGACCCCCGGGAGGGCGCCACATTCTCCATTTGCCTCCCCTCCCTTCCCCCTCACAGTCACCGCCGCATCTGCATGCAGTATCACAACGAACGCTCTGGATTCCTAGTTCCACGACGGTCCTCGGGGAATAAATGGCACGGAAATTAATGTGAACACTTGCCAATGTTGTTTCTGCGCACGACGAATATACACCGATTGCGACACTATAGGTTCGAGTCCCGACTGTGGTGGATTTTCGATAATAACTACAGGGCTTGGTTCAGTTCAATCCTTGTCTGGAAGAGAATTATAGCGGTAAGCTATTTTGGTCTCTAGGTTTCACTGATTTCTAACAAACGAGTCAAGGTCCTCGCGCGATCTTTCCTTCTCCATGTTAGTGTCTTTCACTCCTCTAATACACATTCTTACATGCAATACATTAACTCACACATCCGGAGACCAGCCCAAAACGTAGAGATTGCCTTGGCTGGGCGGTGTTTTAGGGCAGGTATATGGAGGAAAAAACAACGAAAGTCGACGTGTAGGTCGTTGCCGGTTCTCGCGTTCCAGCGAAAGAAAAACACTCCTTTCTTCGGGAATAGTATGTGCACTGCACTTAAAGAGACTAGAGACCTCGGTATGATTGCGTAGGCTTCCGCGGCCGGAGTTTGTATTGTCTAATTCGTCCAACGGTTTGCAGCCTTCCTCAGAGCATACTGCTACCAAATGCGTAACAAGGCCGCCTTATAAGAGGGAGAAGGATGAGCGGAATTGGTGAAGCTGGGGGCCATTAAGAAGCGAAGATATGTATAGTTATAGCTGTTTTCCTTCCACCAATCCCGTACCACCTGCCCGCTTCCTATTGGTTGTCTCCTTGACCAATTCCGCTCACCCTTCTCTCTGGTACAAGGCTGCCTCGCTAGCCATTTGGCAGCAGTACACTCTGAGGAAGGCCACAAGATGTTGGCCGAAACGTTAGTCATCGCAACAAAGACCCATCTCATCCCAGATAGCTTAGACGATATTGACCTCAGTAGTTCACACGCTCGGAATAAAAAACTCACTCACTCCCCCATCCTCCGATCACACGATCAAAAGAGGGGTAATTAATTACTGTGATTTTGCCCCTTTTATATTTATGAGAAGAGCTCCTTCTCCTACATTCGCCAATCTTTCTTCACATATTGACAAAGACAATATTATTTTTCTATAAAATTATTGTAATGTAAATTATTTTCTTAATTAAATGACATTTATATGAAAAACATATTTTTGAAATTTTATGATAAAGAAATGTTTTGCTATTGTTCATAAATAGGCAGTAAATAAACTAAAAATTAATTTTATTTAAAGTTCGCGAACTTGTGAGATTCAACTTCTTGTAGAATATTTGTGGTTACTTTTCTCGAAAAACATTACTGTAAAAAAATTCATATTTGTTCCTGAAATCTATCATTCACATTTATTTTCAAACCTTCCAAATGTTTTGGAAATAAATAAATTAATTAATATAAAAGTGGTTAAACTACTCTTCTATATTTATATGATTTCAATTATCATAAACTTCATGCCGCATTCCAACGATCAAATGCATCAGGAACAGTTACATTGATCTGCCTAACTTTCAAATTTCTTATGAACTATTTATCGTCTAAAGGTTTTTGTCCCGACGCAGCGATTTCCCGCCTCGATACCTTTTCCCCTCATTTCGTCTTTTTGGCCGCTTTCCCCGTTTTGTCTCCCTTTCTTCCCTTTGCAGCCTCCCTCCATCGCGTCGCCTCGCGCGCGTCCTTTGTTCTGCTAACGCCCGGAGCGAGCCCCCGCATTTAGTAGAGTTCACTTTTCTTATTCGAGAGAAATAAAGTGTCGAGAGACGGGTTTCCCTCCAGTTTACGAGAGGAAAAACAAAAAAAATTCCTTTTTTATTCGTGATGCTTTTTTACCTTTGAGATCACACCGAGGTTGAAATTCCCAAAGTGCAACGAGTGGCACTCCATGTATTTGAGGCTTGTATGTGAGTGGTAGGACCTCCAGGAAACTAATGAGCGAGCCATTTTGGGAGTCGTCCCGTTTCATTACAACTGGCTTTTGCCGTTCTCTTCCCAGATGATTATAATTAAGTTAATACAATTAAATTATTAGTATTATTAAGTTAATATGGACGAAGTGCCAATGAGACAAAGTGTGAGTATTACCTCTTGCAAGTAGGAAGAGAAGTGGTTTAGAATCTTTCAACAATACTTTACTTTTTAAAGTATTTTAACGTGAATGTGTTTGATGACCGAGTATCAGTGAAAAAGTTGCGCCACGAATTTCTGAGACAGTAAAAAGTGTAAAGATTCTGATCTCGCTTCGTCAATGCCACAAAAGCAACAACAAAATCTAATTGCCCTTGTTCCACCCCTCAGAAAAATATCGACTTCATGATTCCGTATTTATGTCGAAACTCAGTGACCTTTATAAAAATCCAGAGAAAAAACTATTCCTCTCTGAAATTTAGTTTAAAGAACCGGCGACAAAAAATCCTTGCAACAACCAGGCCATATATCAGAGTGGTTTGCGCATGAACTACCTAGCTTCTAAGAACGTGGAATAGGCAAAAAGAAAAAAATTAAATCATTATTATAAAAGATCCTCTTAAATATTTCTTGACCACTACGCACCTAAGTTCGTCCATGCCATTTTCAACTTGTTGACTTCAAATTAAACTTTTTGTCACCTCATATAGTATTCATTGCTATCGAATACTTCTCAGTTGACACATTTTCTAATAAATTCTACCATCACGATCTACTCAGCTACTAACTTTCTTATACTTCAAAAACGTCTGCAAGAACCCACTTGTTGAGTCGATTTGGCTGTTGATTCTGTTCTACCTCGTTAGTCAACCTTGGTTGCTATAGAAACTTCATGTATATCTTGATTAGTCCCTTAATTTGACGGCCACAATGTGGTGATATTTATTTTTTGAAGTCATAACGTTATGATTCCGAAACCAAGGTGAAGCCTTTAACTTACTCTTGCGTGCATTCCACCTTAACAACTACATGCTTCTGTTGTAACTATGAGTCTCAATCTTCACCTGCTATCGTAACGACTGCCTTTTGATTTAAGAGAATATCAACTGCATTAGCCATCTTAACGAGCACATATTATTGACGTAACTACAGTGTGTCAATCCGTATTTGCCACCTTAACAACCACACATAATTGATCTAACTTTGACGTTTCATACTTACAAAACTAGGATTCCCATTTGCAAAACAAATATGCCTCACCGATCAAATCATCACTTGCATTACCTCACCCTAAGAACTGTATGTCCCGGCCCCATTAATTCCGGCGCCAACGGCGGCGATGGTGTAACGTTTAGCGTATCGGGCTGTTATACACAAGTTCGCGGGTTCAAACCCGATCGAAGCCATGGATTTTTAAGGGCGAAAAAATCCTTCGTACGCCTTCCTTCGGAGGGGAAGTAAAGCCGGCTGTCGCATGTTAGTAGATTTGTAAAAGATCCTCAAGCCTAAATGAAGCCTCTGAGCCAAATTCAGATTGCCCAAGTAATACCTTCTTTCTCTTGTTGAAAGGAGCGTAACGAAATTTGCGTGGTCAGACGGAAGAGCAGACCTCATGCCCTGAGTCTCGCTACGTAAAATAAGGCATTCATTCATTCAATCATTCATCAATGCCTTTACCAGCTCACGAAACGACCACGTCGATCGTAAGCCCATCAGATGTTTACAGTGGCCCCGCTCGCGCACACTGGGGGGCAAGCGGCGTAACTTTGCATTGTTTACTCCCGCGGGGAACATCGCCTGATCGACTGACCTCGCCTCCCGTACACACAAGAGCCTCCCCGCACCGCCCGGTGAGGCAACAGTTTGGATATGCGCTTCACCCTTCTCGTAGATGGACTGCCCGTCCATCAATCCGTATTTCTCTTTCGTTCATTTTATTTACTGTAGACTTTGGTGATTCAACACTGAATAATTCAAATTATTGTTTAAATGTATAATCACTAAAATAACTATACAATCATTTGAATAACATTATTACTTTTCCGTCTACTCATTTATTTGCTCCTCTTTCTATCTCTTTTCTTCTATGCTATTTCTTCTCTCTCTTTTTTCACAACCTAATTAAATCTCCTTTCCAACCTCTCTGTAATCTCTTCTTCCCCCCTATTGTCTTCTTCAGTTCTTTCAGCAAGCTTGCGTTAATCGTCCTCTACTATTTAATCATGATTTGGCTTTTTGTCTCCTTGGTATTATCTCTTCTCCTCCTGGCTTCTCCTTGTGCCTCAGACAAACTGTTAGTAAGGCAACGCGAATATAAGGCTCTACTTTTTGCTTCCTTCCTTAAATTATCTCTCCACATTCTGTCATTCTTACCTTATTTTCATCCTTTACCTATTTACACACCCCTCGATTTCTTTCACTCTGTCATTCCTTCTTTCGTTTTTTTTCTTTACTCTCTTCATTTTCCTTCTTCGATGGTTTTATTTACTCCTTCCTGTGTTCGTCACTCTCTTTCTATACATTTTCACAGTGTCCTTCCGTTCACCTTCCTTATCTTCATTGCCTCTAAAATCGGTGCATCCCTTGCACCATGCTTCTTGGTTCGTGTGCTACGGCCGCCCCGTACCTTAAGCAGCCCCTCGATCAGGCACGCCAGTAGCCGTAAAGTGACGGGAATATACGGCGGCCGGAGTCTTTACGGCGGGCGGCAGCTCATCGCATTGTCAGCGCAAGAATCACGTGATCACGCGCCACGCGTCTGCCCGGTCGGTTTCGGATCGCGGCGCTGCTTTACGACGCGATAAAAGATCCGCTTTTAAAGGCCGCTCCCCGCCCGGGCTGTCGTTAGAGGGAGACTCGCGGGAGGAATTTTTGATAGAGCGGGATTGAATGTGTTTTTGCACGCCTAACGATTGCGAGAAGAGCCTCGAAATGGCGTCTTAGAGAAGACAAAGAAGTTATTTCCTCCTTTCTGGCGTTACTATTGGACGAGAAACTTGACGTGACTCAGCACATCTCAGAGGAATCACAGTTTGGCATTTGCTGGGGTCGTAAAAGAAGAATGATCTTTCAAAACGGTGGAATGATGAATCTTTTATTGGTTATGATTCTGGAGATTAATATCGTTTTGAAGGAAAAGAATGGTTCTAATGGACTTGATAAGACAAGTTCATTTTCGTATGAAATAAAAGGAGATGTATACAATTTAATTCACTTTATTTAGTGCCAAGTCCTTATGCCGTATTCTTTACGATACTGATCGTATGGAAATTTTAAATACACTTTGCATTTAGTGGTAATCTTATGCATATGAATCAGATTCGAAAGCAAATAGTGTGGAAGTCAATTTTCGTCAATTTTCGTCTTTAGGCTTGTATAAGAAAAAACTCAAAACGTATACAAGCCTTACTCCATTCACCCAAAAACCATCAAAATTTATTTCTATTCCGTTCTTTGGAAAAATATCGCAGAAGGTAGCCCATATTCTTCACAAATACAATTTTCACGTTTCCTTTACCACACACAAATCCCTCAAACACTTACTCTCGCCTCGCAACACCACCCCACTCATGGCTAAATCAGGAGTTCATGAACTCCACTGCCACAATTGCGAGGCTAAATACATCGGCCAAACAGGTAGAAGCTTCAATGCCAGAGTTAAAGAACATTTACATGCATGGAAGCACAATACAAACAAATCGCACTTTGCTACACATCTTATAAACGCAGGCCACACTTTCCACCCAGACTCAGACATTAAAATTCTAGAAATAGAAAATAAATTCTGGAACAGAAGCGCTTTAGAAATCTTTCACATATTTCAAACCAAGCAGAAATCCTTCTCAATGAACAAACTAATTTCCCTCTGCCCCCTCTACTAATAATTTTACACACCACGACCTCACCAACTGACTCCCCCGCCTCCTAAGACATTTCCAAGAGAACACTAAACAGATCTCCTCCGACCCCTCGCCGGATCTCCCGAAAGCAATAAAAACCCCGTGTCACGTTTCCTCTGGGCACAGTCGACCGACTTTTGCCGAAAGCAGCGAGGTAAGCAAAGCGGCTCAACTTATTATTCAATTATTTCCCCATATTTGTAATAACATTTGATATTTTTGTTTTTCTATCTTTTGAATATGAGAATGTATATTTCTTCACACATATTTATAATCTGAAATTTGAACTGCTATTATCTGTATTAATTCCCCCCCCCCTTCGCAATTCATTTTTGCAATTTTATCTGCTATATGTTCCTTATCTTTTGCAATTTAATAATGTGTCTTTCTTTATTGATTATCCTTTTTTTATGTTAATTTTGAACTGCTATGTACCCATTAATTGTAATTTAATTTCCTATCTTATTGTGTATTTATTTATAATTTTGTTATATCTTTCTGTATCTTGCAGACTGACGATGACGGCAAAGCCGTCGAAAGCCGGCTGTCTTAATAAAGCTAGTATGTTGACGAAAATGGCCTCTTTTATTTCTTCTGATAAGAACGTCAACAACACCAAATCAGAGTTCCCACAATTCTATTTATCAGCAGAATATTTATCACCTGTACAGATACAACATTAATGAGCTGCTTCCTAGCAAATAAAAAAAGCCTCTCTACATATCGAGACCAAAAAAAGAGCGAAAGCCTGACAATATAGTACAACTTTTTCTGTAAATGTCCCGTATCATACGTTCATTTAACCCATGCACCCTAGTACTAGCGAAAGTAATTCATTCGAACTCGGGTCACATGCATGTCGTAACATAATGACAGTGGCGAAATTTCTCGTGCATGATGCACGTTCTCCGAAATTTTCTCGCGTGTGAATTCCCGGCGATAGCACAACCTTTCTCTTATACTTGCGTTGCGGAGAACAGTAAGCCCAAAGGACATCTAAGTAGCGCTGAGCAAATTTTTGGATCTACGAAGAATCGATGCAATGTGTAATACTCCAAGAAAGTCCTTGAGTGCGACCCTTATAAGAAACCCTTAAGAGATCACGTAAGAGATGGGTCGACTTTATTGCCTCTGCAGAAGTTGAAATATTTACCCAGTTTATCATCATCACTGTGGTTTTCTCCGTTTTCAATTTGATTTCTCTATTCTCCAAAAATATTTTTAACCTCTCCAACAGCTAATTCAATTCCTTGGCATTTGCCAATAATACCACATCATCCGTATAAAATAATGACAAAATTTTTATTTTACCAATCAACATGCCCCCAGTCTGCACCTTACTTAACTTCTCTTCTAAACTTACCGTTCATATGTTGAAAAGAAGGGGACCCGATGGGTCCTGTCTTATATTTTTATTGTTCAGGAACCTACAGCTAAATTTCCCATCTGACATCACCCTGTACCTCGTTTCTTAGTAAATTATATTTAATAATATAATGATCTTTTCAATTCATAGTTTCAACATAATGATCCACATTCTTTCCGTGTATACATTGTTAATGGTCGCCTCCAAAGCAATAAATACAACCAATAGGGTTCTATTTCTTACTTCTACAATATAACTTAATGTGGTGTAAATGTTATGCATAATTCGCATTCCACTTTTGACTCCTGTTTGATTTCATGGCATTAGTCCATTCTCCTTTACCTCTCTCTATTCTGCATCTGATAATTCTCATCCATATTGTGTACAATGATGCCACGAGCATAATTCCTCTGTAAATTATTTTTGATCTTGTTTCTGTCCCTTCTCTTGTCAACTGTTGTAAATACTTTTCATTCCTATGCAATTATTCCCTGATCAATTATCTTATTCAATAAACTATCAATAAGTTATTTAACTTATTTACTTAACTAATTTATCTTACTTAGATTATTTAAATTACTTAACTAATGTGATTAGTTAACGTTATCTTATTTTTACTTACAGTTCAGTTGCGGCCGAGTGTTCTTTGCGCGGAAGCGAACATGAGAATATGGATCGTTGCAGGGCGTGTAGGCAGGCACATGCACGCTTGGGCGGTAACGCTCCGCGGCGAATATTAGATAATGAAAGGGCTCCGGCACGTTGGCGTGCACCGCATACACGGCGAATTACAGGCCGTGGGTTCGCGCACCCGACACAGCGGGGTTGACCTACTCTATGGTGGCGCCTCAAATTCGACTCGTTTGAAACGGGAGGAGTGACCGTGTGGTTTGTGATGTGAAACCGAAATCCGGGACGTTGTGTGCTTTTCGTTTCTTGAACGTTGTGTGTCAACTGAGAGTTACAACTGGTGGTGCGAAAACAGTACGTACTTTCTCGCCCTCATGTCCACGCAAAAGACCGGGAGCGGTAACTCAGTGCAACTGATGCCACTGCACCGCCTCTGTCCGGGAGGTCCTAGGTTCCCACTCCCCACGGCGGCAGGATTTTCGACATTAGCTTTTCAGCTAGGTCGAATTCAGTCGCTGTCTGGAGGAGAATTCTAGCGGCCGGCTGCTCTGTTTGGTAGTTTTCCGTGGTTTCTCCGATCAACATCAGACGAATGCCGGAGCAGTACCCTAACAAACGGGCTACGGACCGCGCGAGATCTTTCCTTCCTCTTCCTTGTCCTATCCTCTCCCCTTACAAACTCACACTAACATGCACTACACTATCACATATTCCGGGAGGTCGGTTGGGAGCTTAGAGCTTCTCTCGGCTGGGGCGGTGCCCCGCTGGTGGGAGAGTCCTGGTTAGGGGAAACCCCACTAGCCGACGATAGGTCGGCGCCGGATCTCACCATCCAGCGGGGGAAGATCACCGCCATCTGCCGCGAAAAGAACATGCACTACACTAACGGGACTAATGACCAAAGCAGTTGACGCGCCACGCAAAAGTACGTGAAAAGTACTCAAATTTTTGAAAGATTGTGCAAGACCTTATTTCAAAATATATCTGTATGGAACAGGGAAACAATCTCTATCTTCATAATTGTAGTTGTAGGAAGACGCCGAAAAAGTTTGAATTCTTGCAATGTTCGAAAAATTAGAGTTTTCACCGAAAATGAGACTTCAGACCGTTCTCTTAAACGTCCTTTACTCTACTCAACAACAAAATTTAATGAAAAACGATGGAACCATTTTTTGAAAATTTTTAAAATGTCACAGGGGCTTCATGTAAAGTACCCTCCAAAATTAAAATATTGGTTTCAAATTCAAGGGGCCGTGACATCAGCCAGATCGATTGCGGAATATCAATTTTGGAGAATATCGGCTGAGAGGTTTAGCCGCTTGCATTGTTCACGGACGGACGGACGGACAGATATTTTGCCATCATTTGATTTTTCGATATCAAGAACCCAGAAAACTTGGATTCCATCTACACCAGGTGTTAGAGGATTTTTTTAAAATTTAGTAACTGGATTTATCCATTTTTTTGCCGGAGTCCGGTATAAGCGTTTTTTATGAAAATTCGCCGTTTTTTCGCGCAGCATTACATAACTTTCTCTCTAGTACGTAAACGGTAGCGAGAAAGTTAAAAAAGTTCACTGTGAATTTCGCAAGTAAATATTGATATAGACCGTGTATATTTAACTATGTATGTTTGTGACTGCATGCGAGAAAAGGAGGTTAAAGGGTAGACTGAGTAATTGAAGGGAGATAGGTAGATGTAGAGGCAAGTATTGCGAAGTCACTGATAACAAATACGAGTAATATATATTACAAATTATACAATATTATGTATTTATAATACCCTAAGAAAAGATAACGGTTTTGTAGAATTTATGAGAAGAATATGTAATTAATATTCTAGTAACACATTATCTTTCTCTTGAAGAGCTCTTTACCTAATAAATCGCCAGAGATTCAAGCTAAAATTCACATCTTAAAGAATTGAAAATTTAAATGGTTAAACTATTACGCAAAATATTACGCAGTGGTTTACGGCGAATACACAAAGTCTCTTCGACTATTTCAGAACGTGACTTGCCAAAGACTACTACATAATTACTTTGAGAAAAGTTAAAAATGTGTATTGACGAAAATAATGTAATTATTACTTTCCAACCCGTTTAAAATATTGCAAGGAGATCAGTAAAATATTTTCAAAGTGTACAAGAACAGCATCAACATTGATATGAATTATTTAACATTCATTACTTAATTTAATTTCACGAACATTTTCGTTCTTTCGTTGGTTTTAACCAGAAAAATCATTAAATTTTCAATCCCCGTACTGACTAAGTTCACGAACATAATTACTTTCTAGATGTGTTTTTTGAGATGTTGGTTTTGCAAGTTAATTGGAGATTTTAGCAGAAAAAGCACATTATTAAACCAAAAAACAAAAAAAATCATATTTCAGAACATTTATTACAATTAACTCTGAAAAGGCCTTTGTAAAATAGTAAAATGCATTAGCAAACTGCACGACTGTTGGCTTTTTGTTAGCGTTGCCTACAGTTTGTTACATAAATGACCGCACGTTCTATTTGCTTGGTGAACGGTAAACGAGCCACGCATTGAATAAGGCAACCGCACCATATGGAAACACAGAGCCCGCGGCAGGTAAAAAATGAAATAATTTCCCAAGGGGCGGAGCAGGAGAATTTGAGCGAGTGGAAAGGGGCGCGCCTTGACCGACATGAAAACGATGGACACGGAACACACAAAGGTAGTCACGACATTTTGCTTTTTCCACTACTTTTCCATGTTTTGTAGACCTTCATAATTCAGACTGATATTAGAACGCCATAAATGATTTCTTGTTACACAAGAAGGGAGACTTATATTCTATTAGATTTATTCTTAACGATAAAAGAAATAAGAAAACAGTTTGACAATTTTAATTTGATTAACCTTCCAATTTGAGTACATAAAAATAACATTTTATGGCATTTCTTGATTGGTTTAATACTTCTAGTTGATGGGTCATTTGAAAATATTTACTTTTTTACATGCACTCTGACTATTACGCCTGATATTAATTCACTTGTGCTTTCGCATCTCAATAAAATGGCAGTAGATTTTTATTTGTTTTATTTCGTGAATGTTTGTAAAAGAAAATGTTAATTGGGTTTTGAAATATTGTCGAAAGAATTTCCTTCATAATTAATTTTTTTAAATGCGTATGTACGATTAATGACGATTAAGTTGAATTTAGTTTCTATAGATCTGATGTTCCTAGAAATAACTCTATTAAAAATGTTCATGAATCTCAATTCCTTCGTACTTCGACGAAAAAGTGTTCAAATTTGCCCCAATACGAACATCTTTACAAAATGATTGTTTCAATCATTAAAGGCTTCACGTTTCGCAAGCAAGTGGCCGAGAAGTGACATTGCCCTTATCACGGTTTACTGACGTCTATTGGAATGAGTTTACTTTCTTCGCTGCCAATTCTGCAAAAACTTCCTATATCTTAAGCAGGTGTGATACAGAACTTCGAAAATGAAAGTGGGACTCATCTTTAAAGGCACTGTGTTTTACCCTCCCCTTTTATAAGTAGTTTGCGCGTTGCTTTCCGTCCATTTAAATTAGCCGGATTTGATGTGCCATTATCCAATATATTTTATTCACTCCTAATCAGTCCCTCGAGTGTATTAAGACCATGGAAAGAGTGCTAGATTTCTGTCAGGCGGTCTCTGCTTAGCTTCCCGACCGGGACAAAAATGAATCTGTTGCTTTCTAATACAAATTGGGTCTGTTTCTTTAGATATGTGAATTCATATATTCAGACTGTTATTCAGATATGTTTCTTCAGACAAAAGCTAGAGCTCAGGCAGGCCAAGTAAGGTAGGTACGGAGATGGGGATACATCATGCACACCAAATGTGTCCCTTTCCTTTCCTCTGAGCGTGGATAATAAATTAAAATAGGTCCCAGGCGTGGGAACACCGCTAGCGGGCAAACGTAAGATCAATTCGATTCTCAAATGCCAATAAATACATACATATCTAATTTAAAACATCCACATATCCCAAAATATTCACTGTCTCAATGAAACCTTTATCGTTGTCTGGATGGAGCCGCATGAAACGAGTTTTTTCTGTCAGTAGACTAGCACATTTCTCTTATATATATATATATATATATATATATATATATATATATATATATATATATATATATATATATATATATACTCTTCTCTACACGTCGTAGTAGTATATAATAAAATGAAAAGTATCCCACAAAACGTCAGGTTGTCAGACAAAGGAAATCTTGGCATGTTAACAAGTTTTCATCAACACTTGCTTTGGATCAATAAATATATATTTTTATTAATCATTCTAAAACATGAAAGCATCTGTTCGATGACTCGGCCATTATTCTTACGTCTTAGGGGGCATTTACAGACGAACCTGTACAAGACAAACGTTGATAAAGTGATTTCACCTAAATTTCATTAATTAATTGATTGATTAATTGAATAGTGATTCGGGGTGTGTGAATTTCTGCAACAATTAGTCCTCTAAGCATAGTGCATGTTTTTATTGCGGAAGGTGGCGGTCCCTCTGGATGGCGAGATCCACCGCCGACATAGCCGTCGGGGTTTCTATAGCCAGGTATCTCCCACCAGCTGGGCACCAGCTGTAAGCAGTCTCGCGGCTGCAACTGGTCTACTAGCATGAGTGGTAGTGTAGTACATGAAAGTGTGTGCGTGTGTGTAAGAAAGGGGTAACAATAGGACAAAGAAGGGGAAGGAAAGATCGTGCGCGGTCCATGGCCCGATTTTTATGGTTATGCTCCGGAATTTGCCTGGTGTTGTCCGGAGAAACCGCGGAAAATTAGCGAAAAGAGCCGACCGCCAGAATTCTTCTCCAGACAACGGCTGAATTCGACCTAGCTAGAGTCAAAAATCCTGCCTCCGACGGGACTCTCTAGAACCTGCGGGCAGAGGTACTGCATCGAAAATATCGAGATCAATGTTGCATCCCTAATTATTAGATTGATTTATTAGTGATTGCGGATGCGTTACTACAACATGCAATCGATGTTATTAATCCCGCAAGTGTACTGCATGCTTCTCATCGGGAGGTGGCGGTGATCTTTCCTCACTGGATGGCGGGAACCGGCGCCGACCAACAGTCGACTAGAGGGGTTTTCCTCTACCAGGTATCTCCCACCAACGGGGCACCACCCCAGCCGGGACAAGTTTGAAGCCCTCGACCGGTCTTCTGGCATGTGTGATAGTACAGTGCATGTTAGTGTTTTTGTATGTGAGTGTGTGTGTGGGGGGGGTGAGGATAGGACACTGAAAAGGAAAGAAAGATAGCGCGCTGCCCTTGATCCGTTTGTTAGGGTACTGATCCGGCATTCGACTGGTGTTGATCGGAGAAACCACAGAAAACTACCGATCAGAGCAGCCGACCGCTATAATTCTCCCCAGCGACTGAATTCGACCCATCTCTCAAGACTGTCGAAAATCCTACCGCCGTCGGGACTCGAACCCTGGACCTCCCGGTCAGAGGCACTGCAGTGCCTAGTTACTAGACACACCCACCTCGGGGCGAATGCCGGAGCAGTACCCTACCAAACGGGCCACGGACCGCGCGCGATCTGTCCTTCCTCTTCCTTGTCCTATCCTCTCCCTTACACACACACTTACACTAACATGCACTATACTACCACATATTCCGGGAGACCGGTCGGGAGCTTAGAGATTGTCCCGGCTGGGGCGGTGCCCCGCTGGTGGGAGAGTCCTGGTTAGGGGGAAACCTCACTAGCCGACGGTAGGTCGGCGCCGGATCTCGCCATCCAGCGGGGAAGATCACCGCCATCTCCCGAGAGAAAAGCATGCACTACACTCACGGGACTAATGACCAAAGTAGTTGACGAGCCCGGAAACACGAAAAATCAATCTATCAATCAATCAAACCCACCTCGGGAGCAGGTGATCCGCGACGTGTGGTGGAAGCGAGACGTGCCACTAAGCCACGCAACCTGCGTTTCGCCGTGCGTCGATAACTTCGCGTGACCCGATCTGTCCCCGCCCTCCCTTCACCTCCCCGCCACGCCACGCGCTCGCAGCCGCCGCGCCGCTCCCACGCACGCACGCACGCACGCACGCAGGCGCTCACGCGGTCAGCCTGACGTACGCTCAAGGCCCGCTGGCTTGACTCGCGGTCGATATGTACAGCCCGCCTCAGCAACAGGCTCCCGCTCATTTTCACGCCACGTGGAACCACTGGTGACCCACTGACTGAAAGTGTTTTTTCTTTTGCTGTGGTTGGTGTTGAACTTCATGTTCAACAGTGTGTGTTTATGTATGTGTGTGTGTGTGTGTGTGTGCGTGTGTGTGTATGTGTGTGCGTGTTCATGTATTTCTAAGCATGCTCGTTTTTATGTGTGTTTATTCAGATATGTGTGACCTGTTTATGTATGGAATGGTTTGTAGAAGTGTTTTCCAGAGAATAAAATGCGTTTCACTATCTAGTTATGCTAACGGATATAAACGGGAAATAACATGAGTCCAACTTGGACTCTACAACTCCAGTTACAATGGAAGATGATTCTAATATATAATTATATGCACGTAATATAAGACATTCTTCCTTATTTATACTGTAGCTTAGCCATGGAACCTCCAAGGTGTATTTTATATTGAAAGTTTGATTTGCCAGTTAATAATAACAACAATAATAATAATAATAATAATAATAATAATAATAATAATAATAATAATAATAATAATCAATTTTAAAAATATTACATTGGCTCGGCTCGTACATTTTCAGGTGTAGAATGTTAAATGAAGTGTCGATTAAAGTACTTCTTGGATTTTTTGTTTCGTTAGCAAATTAGATTTTATTATCACCAATGAGATGAAATAAAACTATTCATATATACGCCAGAAAGTGTACAATAATTCGTAGCATTTTACCAATGTACTCATATTGGAACTTGATATTATAAATGTCTATTATACTCATTTTGATAATAATGGACCATGCACTTCTTTTTGAATCGATGGATTAATACTTTATCATGTTAAAATCGTATTTATAGCATTTACTGAAATCATATAATTTTACTCATTATTCTTTTACCTCATCTTTCTTTTAATCTGCATCATTTTCAACATAAATCAAACATTTTTTGTCTTCTTTACCAACTTACTTTACACAGTTCTACGACAACATGCGACTCGCAAAATACTTATTACAAAAATCATCAAAATCATAAATTTTCTAGGATTCTTCGAGAAAATTGTGGAGAGAACCGGATGATAATTGTGCCTATCAATTTATCATTTCAATAAACTATTGATCACCTCTTAAGTTGCCGTAAAACGTGTTTTAGTTGTTAAAAAACTCATTTTTTAGAGAAACTTCTGGATATATTTGTAAGAAACAAAAAAGCAAAACGTGATCATTTTCCCACCAGGAGACATAGAAATTTTGAATGTTATTTCTTTTGCCTCAGTTGGTGGACCCGAAGTGGTCTAATCATGAGAGATGGATGGACGGACGTTACTCGATTACGATGCAAGGATGTCTAATCAATTGCCAACAATAAATATATTTTATTGTCAAATATTTATTAATTCATTTGTTCATTTCTATTTTATGTATAATTTTCTTGTTCGTCTCCAGCAAATTCGTACATTACTCATAAATATTATACTCTGTTTTTTGCTCAGGTGACAAACTTTTTAAAATATCTGAAATTCTCTTCGTCAAAATTATTATCAGCGTGGATAATTAAATTCTCTTGTTAAATGATATATGTGCTTCACTTTCCTGTATCTACTTTTGTATTGTATTTAGTTGATCAGTTAAAAACTATTTGGAAAGGTACATGCCAAACGTATTCTCTACACACTACAATATTATTGACAATGAATGGTGCGAAAGATTAAAAGAAAAATAAGAAAAACTCCCCACAGTTTGGAAGGTAAGTATATACACTTCTCTCTTTCCGAAGTACTCGCACAACTAATGGACATTCTCCTACAATGGAGTTCTTCTGAGGTAATCGATTTCACCTAGCTGGTGCCGTAATGCGTATGATTATTCAACACGTAAGTGCCGTGCCTTCCAAACATTGATTTTCTGAGTGTAGGTATTCGCTGCTGTTCGGTCGATTCATTGTACGTATTGATTTATGGAAGCGGTGTCTTAGAGAAATCAGTTGACATGTTCCTCCAGCGCTAGAAATGTGAAGTTAGCCAATTTTATTTATATACAGTGGGTCTTTCAGGAAGCATTTTCATCAATTGTAATTTAAACTAGATTATGTAGATCTTCTGAACATATTTTCTGTCAAAACGTTCAGTGCAAGATATGGCCTAAGCAATTAAAAATTACAATGGATACATACATGATCCACGTGAGTTGACGAAGTGAGTAATTTACACATATCTCTCCATTTCCTAAGCAGGTTGTAGCTTGACAATTCCTTCCACTGGTAGATAAAGATAGGAGTGACCATGGAGGGTGAAACATAACGGGATGTGAGTTATTAAAGAATGGATAATTGCTCAGGAGAGATTCGTGGGGAGACGAGAAGTATTATCATTACTTACTTCTGCATAGTCCATTGGTACATTAACATAAATCACGCAGATATCGTCTATCAAAGCATGAATACAAAATTATTAATTCATCTATTAAGTAATTGTAGATCAATAAAAAATACTAGTTATGATAGAAAATACAAACGAATGCATATTTATGTGTGCAGTAAAATACAAGAACATATATTTACAATGATGATAGTAGATCTCAAAAACATCCATACCCTTATTCCATAAATTTCCAGGAAATTTCCTAACCAATATGCACGTACTGATTAAGACAGATTTCTGGACACTTGTGGCGGTACTGTTTTGAATTTTAGTGTTTATTGTATTTTGCGGTCTTAGTTTGGATTGGATTGAGCTTATGATACAATTGGAAGTGGGACATTTGGAATCCCCATAAGCCTTTCCAGGGATTCAATGTGTTTTTATGACCATTCAACGATCCACAATGGGAATATAATTAATGGTATTACGTACATATTTATTACTATTATTATTAGTATTTTTTTAATTCTATTTGTTTTGTAGAATAATTTTATAATGTTGACTTATGCAGATAATTCTGATGTTTCTTTGCCTCCTTAACACAGTGTTATTAGGAAACATACAACGTCTTAACGATTTCTATATTGTTTTACTTCGTACGCCGTGACTGAAAACCGTAGAATGTGTAATTCGCCGCGTTATTGAAATTCTATCTATCAGGGCTGCCTACGTAACTGCAACCTCGAGGCGTTCTCGCGCCGAGCCCGTTGACGATCGGTCTGGATAACGATTATTATGATTCTAATGTTTATTATTCACAGATTTAAAAGATTTGATGTGTCAAAACTTTCACTTTTTGAAGGCTGGTAAATGAAAAATATTAAATTTTTAGGTTACATTCATATATAATTTATAAAATGGAAGAATCATTTACCAACGCGATCATAAAGAATAAATCATTTTTTAAAACTTTTTTCTCGCACTCATCAAGAGTCAAACCTTGGAGCACGTTTTGGTAAGTTATCACGCTCGCTGTATGCCGGTCTGCATTTTTCACAATGTTAATGTAATTCTTTGTGTAATAAATTATCACTAACAGTGTTAATTTACTCACTTTTAATTACCAGTAAATTTCCTGACCAACACTTTTCATGGCACACACTAACAAGTAGAGAGTATTTACTTAATACTCAATAATCGATATTAAAATATCCAAGTGTCGAAGAGTATGAGGAATTCTACATCGGAAGGAGACGGGCCGTTTCGCCCCTTCGATAGTTACGCCGCCCACTGTGGGGACAAGGGTGAGGGCGAGGGCGAGGGCAGGGGCGACGCGGCCGGTCGCGATCGCCCGCAGCGGCCATCCAAGGTTATCAAGACGGCGCGCGCCCGGAAGATTTATGGGCGGGGGTGGGGCGATGGTGGCGCTAGCGGCTCGCCCACGACTCGCCCCTGGGTGGGCGACGGTCGTAAAAGAGCGCGCCTCACCCGCGTCGCCCGCGTTGTCCTCGTCGCCCCACAGTGGGCCCTCGGAAACAACGGATTACAAGGAGAGGCTACCGTTGGGGAAACTTGCGTTTCAGACGTACAACCGACTCCGGTTATAGTGAACTCGGATATAGTGAACTCGGGTATAGTGAACTCGTATATAGTGAACTCGTATATAGTGGACTCGGATATAGTGGACTCGGATATAGTGAACTCGGATATAGTGGACTCGGATATAGTGGACTCGGATATAGTGGACTCGGATACGGTGAACTCGGATACGGTGAACTCGGATACGGTGAACTCGGATACGGTGAACTCGGATACGGTGAACTCGGATACGGTGAACTCGGATACGGTGAACTCGGATACGGTGAACTCGGATACGGTGAACTCGGATACGGTGAACTCGGATATGGTGGATTCTCGGTTATAGTGAACTTTAGACATTGGCTTCGTTTCACTATACAAAAGAAGATTCGGTTAGAGTGAACTCTGAACTCCGGCTACAGTCAACTTAAGAAATTCAACGCCCTGGAAATTAATTTCCTCGTGGAAAAAATATATCACCTCAGTGCCACAAATTACAACACTAGGCCGTTTGCAAAAAATATCGTCGGTCGAAGGTCATAATCGAAGAAGTCTCCTCTGAGGTGGAAGTAGTGTACCCGGAATGGGGATCTTACTGATGACCCTGTGTCACTCAGTTTCACTGCGCAAACGAAGGCTGTGTCCTGCGAGGGCTACAACTTGCGGCGGCGATTCGCGACTGTTTGCTTCAGTTTCAAGCTTGACGTTACTTGAGATTCCGCAGGAAAAAAGTGCGTGGTGTTCTACGTGGGTGACAGGATGCGCGCGACTGCCACAACCCCACAGGTTGGCGTCATCCGCCGCGCCGCGCGGAAAAACAATCAGTTTCATTAACCGCTTACCCCATCCCGCTATGTTATTAGGCGAGCAAAAGGGCCTTCGGAGAGTGGGACGGTGTTCCAACGGTGTAAGAGCCATTGAAGGGTGCCAAGACTGCATTACGATACTTAGAGACACTGCACAAATCAAATCAAGTATGGAGACAGCACGATTTGTGGAGAATGGTCTAGGGAAATTACTAATGAAAAATGTACAAAGCAAACAATTGAAGAGAATTGATATTTTTAAGGTCAAATAAAGGTACTGAAATTTCCAGTTCGTGGTGTTCATGTATTTTGCTGAATCTCCATATTAATAAAAGTGACCATTGTGGGGATTCTACTAAATTTTGATAATTTAGGAAATAGTGAAACTCTGATATAGTGAATCAAAAATGTTAGCCCCCAGAAGTTCATTATAACCGGAGTTGATTGTATATGCTAATCTACTCAACTTTTTCTAAACGATTTATTTATTTCGTAGCGT
This sequence comes from Teleogryllus occipitalis, assembly GCA_011170035.1. Lineage (NCBI taxonomy): Eukaryota > Metazoa > Arthropoda > Insecta > Orthoptera > Gryllidae > Teleogryllus > Teleogryllus occipitalis. Next base: position 126,787 of record BLKR01003084.1, on the reverse strand, counting down.
GGACTGGTAGCATTCTCCTTCCAATCTCTGGCCTCCTCAGCACCTGAAATCATACAGCGCTAAGAAGATCGTCCTCGGCCTAGCCTCTGCGCTTATTGTTTCGGACACTCACTTCCATTTGCCCCCTAAGGTGCTCATTTAACTATTTAATGGTTTACTTGTTTATCGATTTACTTATTTATTAGCTAATTACTTACTGACTTACTTATAAATCTACTAAATCACTGAGTAACTATTCATTGTTTGTTTCATGAATATCCCCTGGAATGTCTCACGGACATAATAGCTTTCCGTGGTACGATCTCCGATTCGCGGTCAGGCTAAAAATATATATGTTGGTTTCTATTACAATCGTCTAAATTTCTGTAGCTGTTCGACTAAAGAAAAGTTCAAACAAGTCAATTATGCTAGATACTGTCAAAGGAAATGGCATGATCGCCACACGTGTCTCTTACCCCTAGCCCAGGATAATAAATAAAACAGGGCTCAGACCTAAGGACAGTGATAGCTAGTCAAAGTCGAATTAATCCGATCCTAAAAAGCCAATTTATTAATTATTACGCCAATGCACGTGGGCAGAGTAGCCAAGCTTCTATGTGAAAATACGCCTTAAACTATCCAGTTTACCGAACGTGCCATTTATGGACCAATATACTAAATGTTTTACTAGGTTGCTGATGTAATTTTGGTTTGGTTCACGAGACTAATACCTAACGTTTGTATCCACGGACTATATATATTTTTCTTTTTAACTCACATTAACTCGAGCATATTTCGTTCGAGAAAATGGCACTGTGTGTTTAAATGTTAAACTTCTTACTCTTTCCTGAACTGACTTCATCAACTTGTCAAAAGTTACTACGTCGCGTTCATTCAAATGAATTAATGTTTAGTTTATAACAAATATTTTCTCATCAAAGATGCCTAATACATTTTAAGGATTTTTTAGTATAATTATTTATACACATTATGTTATTGTTCCTAAAGATTTGGAAGCTATCAGATTGTATTCAGCAATCAATTTTTATCTATAAATGAAATAAACTTAATATCCAAATAGCATTTCATGTGAGGTGTTATCAATCTCTTTCGTCACTATCAGAATGTTTTTGAAAATGTAAGCATATAAAATTTAACATACTGTTGTCAAACGCCTGCAGTGGCATAATAAATTGGGGTCAGACCCAAGTAGTTCTTCCTTTTTGATTTGATATGAAGGTTCTGTTTCATCATTTAGGACTTAAATTATTGGAACCTTTCTTAACCGTATTGATGGATTTGACTCGCAATTCTGGTTGAATGTTTACAAAAAAATCGAAATGGTCGCCATGCGCAATCGCTTCGGACTTCTCTTTCAGCCTGTCTTGCTAAACATATTGAAATCATATATTACGTTCTATTGATTTTTGGACCAATTTTGCATTCGAAGAAAAATAACCTTTGTCTAACTAGTTTTCATTAGAACCATCAACAGCCGTGAGTTCACCAATGTATAAGATTGTGCAATTTCGTATTACCACTTTGTGTAGAAGGTTCATTTCCGGTGCTTCGTCGTTTTATATAAATTTATATTTCATATTTATCAGTACATTTGTGAAAAATTTTTTTTTATTTCGTGCTTCTGATTCAGCGTGCGCATTTTTCAGAGAAATATGTATTTCCGAAGAGTTATTCTGACCGTCCAATTAGTCAAATTGACAAGCGCTGGCATGTAGAACAATTTACTTGACATTTCACATGATATTACAAAACATGTTACAGTACTTTAGTATAGTACTTTTACTTTGAAAATACAGTCGTTCTCCAAAAATAAATGTGCAAAAGTTACACTGGCATTTGTCTTAATTTGATTTACATCGTAACTAATTATTAAACAAATCAATATTCTCTTCTGAATAATGTTACTGATTTAAATTAAATTGGAGGAATTTAAATTTTGGTAATTTAAAAATGAGTAAATAGATACACTGCATTACTGATCTAATTTGGAAACCATAAACAGTTTTGTTAAAAGGCAACGTTCTTAAATGAAGTAACAATTTTGACAATTTCAGCATTTTTTATTTCATTTAATAGCATTTGCTAATGATTTAATTTTATCTATAGTTCTCCATTCCATCGTGATTTAACATTGATTAATTTTGAAAAAAAAATTAATATTAGTATCATACCAGAGTAAAAGTAATTAGATTAAAAACTTGCTATACATGCGGTCCTGTTTCATTACTACCGAATATATCGTGAAATTCTCGGGACAATTATTTGATATTTTCCGCGAATGTAAATATGAGTTTTCGTGACTCCAGCTGACCCGAAATTTCAGGAATGTTACAGCCCTTTACTGAACGGCTTACTTTTTTACCGCCGAATTATATTTTATCTTTTTAGTCTATATTATGAGATTGAGTTCGTATTAATCACAAAAATTGATGTAACTAAACAAATGTTTAGATATGCAAACTAAGGAAACACAAAGAATAAATTATGTTAGGCTTCTGAATTTTCTTATTTAAGTCTCCTCTGTTTCTAAAAATAGACTTGATTCGCTGCTGGGGAATTTTTTAAAATATTTTCTTATAGTAAGGTGGCCATTGTAATATTGCTTCTTTGCACCCATGCGTTAGATTATTCCATAAATGACGAATGTTTCCATTAGAAGAAGATAATTCTATAGGAATTATTTTTAGATTATGGAACCATGGTTGCAGAGACGTAGCAATGAGATAACTTTGAGAAAACCCAATGCGCATAATTAACCGTGGGTTATGGCCTCCTAGATCACCTGATCTGACTCTTTGCGACTTTTTCCTTTGGGGTTACTAGAAAGATCAGGTGTATGCAGAAAATCCGCATTCGGAGGAAGAGCTCCAACGCTCTGTTGAAGAGAAAATCGTAGAAATTCTTCGAGACTTACTCCAAAGGGTAAATAAGAATATGTTCCGAAGGTGCCAAGAATGCATTCGAGCGGAAGAACACCGCTTTCAGAATCTCCTTTAAGGTAAGATAAGCGTAGCAATAGTTCTCGTGTGTCAGCACGGGAGTTGAGTGAGCGGTTCGCTGGGTGAATGAGCTCTCGACTGCCCGGGTGACGCGGCCCGAATCTTGGGCAAACGATAAAATGAACACTGTGTAAACCGGGAGCGGTAGCTCAGTGCGTCAGCTGATGTCACTGCAGTGCCTCTGACCGGGAGGTCCTAGGTTCGAGTCCTGACGGCGGCAGGATTTTCGACACTAGCTTTTCACCTAGATCGAATTCAGTCGCTGTCTGGAGAAGAATTCTAGCGGCCGGCTGCTCTGATCCACAGTTTTCCGTGGTTTCTCCAATCAACACCAGGCGAATGCCGGAGCAGTACCCTATCAAACGGGCCACGAACAGCGCGCGATCTTTCCTTCCTCTTCCTTGTCCTATCCTCTTCCCTTTCACACACTTACACTAACATGCACTTCACACCCACATATTCCAGGAGACCGGTCGGGAGCTTAGAGCTTGTCCCGGCTGGAGTGGTGCCCTGCTGGTGGGAGAGTCCTGGTTAGTGGGAAACCCCACTAGCCGACGGTAGGTTGGCGCCGGATCTCGCCATCCAGCAGGAGAAGATCACTGCTATCTCCCGAGAAAAAAACATACACAACACTTACGGGGCTAATGACCGAAGCAGTTGACGCACCCGGAAACACGAAAAAATCAATCAATCCTTTCATGTACTTCGCGTTCCCACCCACTGTTGCGCGGCCGCGGCGCGCCGCCCCCACCGCCGCCCGCGCCGTTTCCTCCGCGAATCGACCGCGGAGCGTGCTACATGCGTGCGTCGTCACGCTCGTGACGCCGCGGGGACGTCGCATTTCGCATTCAAAACAATTCACGAAAACCGCAGCCGGAACAAACGAGGTTTGAATGTTTTATAAATGAACCGCGGAAAAGGCTTTTGTTAGCGAGCGGCTCGGGAATAATTGTTTTTATTATGGTGTTCTCCAGGGTCGTCTCAGATCGCGGCGTAGGCAGCATGCGGATTTGGTGTGTGGGCGAGTTGCTGCTGTTGGTTTTTTTTCTACGCGAGTGTTCCTAATTTCAATTTATGACGGAAGTTCCAGTGAACGGCAACGGTGGGAAGGGCAAATTTCGTTGAATCCGACGCGCAAACAAAATTGCGAAGCGGATAAACGGATGGGAATTTCAGTCGCCGTGATAATGAAATGATAGCAGGTAATGTGTTTTGTTTGCTGGGGATGAATTGAGAGGTGATAGATGGTAATTTGTTATTTTGAATTTTTTGGGTGGAGGAAGTTATGTTGCACATTGCGTTTGTTTGTTTTGGGAGAATTCAGGACGTAATAATTACGTGGTTTGGAACCAAAAAATAATGGGAGTGAATTATGAAAATGCACTTGAATTTATTTATAGGAAGGAGTTCGCTATTGTATGTTGAATTGAAACGTTCTAAACCTGATTATATTAAACTATTGTGTGCAAATATTTTTTTTAGGTTTTATTGTTCACACCACAAGGCAACATCAGTGATTTAATGTATTTTTTAAGTTATTTCAGAATTTCTCCATATTACCTCGCATTTGTCTCTTTTAAATAGCATTATAACTTTCCTTTTCGTCGCATATATGCGAACGCCAAAGTTTTAAAGGAAAAGTATGCGTTTCATGTTTTCAGAGAAAGAGAACGTCAGAAATGTGTTATAATGTTTTTAAGCTGTGAACCGTAACATAAGTTTGTATGTGCACTGTTGTAACTACTTACTATCTGGGGCACTTATTCACCTCTTTATGCCGTATAGTTAATAAAAGGTTACACATTTTAGATAACGAAATGTAGCATTGAAACTTCGTAGAACTTAATTGAGTTCAGTAAATTATCGACGGGCAATTTTCTCGTGAAATTGTTAGTTATACGATTTTGTTATGCAACGGACAGTAGAATACAGACGTAACAAGAGCAATGGTTACTATGCACTGAGTTATGGTGTTCTGATGAAACGAATGTGGAATAACAATGTTTCTTGTGTTAAACGTACACTAGTATATTAATTAATGTAATATACTTTTAAATAGAAAAGGAATATAACAGAAATCCATAACGATGTTATTTTTTAATTCAAGAAAATATTCGAAGTGACTGTTACATAGATCTACCAATTAAATTTTAAATCTGTAAAAAGCTAATTCGTATACTACGGACAAAATATCTCCAGATCTACCTAGAAGCATGGTATCGATTTCAAGACACCAGACGTTTATTGTGTATGTTCGAATTCTATTGGTCATTGGTTATTCTCATCCTCCCACAGCCCAATGTATATATTATATTGTTATAGGGTGTGTTGTATCTTTAGACATTTTAATTGTCTCGAGTAAATATGGTTTTATTAATTTCTTACTTGATTGAATAGCTTAGAAAATGAGTTTGTAGTTGTTTCGATGCAAAAGCTAATTTAGAGTTTGTTATATATCTTATGTTACACGAATCGAGAGCCAACTGGCAAGTTTGTTATACTTTTCAGCTGAATTTCTGCTTCCATGAAAGTTACTTCATACATATTCCGGATGAAATTTACATATTCATTTCGCCAGGATTCGACTAATATTCTGGTAATCCAAAATTTCACATGTCCATCTACCTCTGAATTCTGTATTTCTTTATGGAACTCGCGCTTTTTTCACTTCCCTCCCGTGTGATACGAACTGCTAGTGATATTGATAATACATTTTTACATTTCCGCAACTTTTAATCCTATTTGGAGTGTATAACATTACGTGTTCAGAATGCTTTCGATCTTAGACAATGACAGAGCAACACACAAAAGGAATTCGTTATCCCGGCTAACGAGGGACTGCTATCTTTCCTCGGTAGCTAACTAATCAATAGTTCACACATTTCTCTTCCCCCACCGTAGGTTTGCGTCTCATTTTTGCTTATGTGACGGACAAGAAATATGGAATATCTGAATTATGTTGTTGTACGCCTCATAGCCGTGCCTGTCCGTTTTTTATGCTGACTGAGGTGATGTGTATGCGGCGATCTGTTTTTCTTTTCTGAGAGAAGTCGAGTAGATTAAATGAACGATACATGATGTATTGCATACTTAGCTTCAACATGTATGTATCGCAGCAGCCTTGCATCTCGTGGATTGCCTCTCGAGTACTTTGTGTACTAATAACTAAAAATTAAACAGTGTACCAAATACAAGAAGATAAATTGATGACATAGATATTTTAAATTGTATAAAAACAATCAATATCATGCCTAATTAGCGGACAAATACAAAAATATAGCATGAATTGTCATGAATCTATTCATTTCCTTTTCACCTCACCTCTTCTAACTAATGACAAGATGAATTCTTCTTTATATGTTCACAACTTTTCATTTTGTACATATTTTAGTCCCTGTATCTGATGTATATACCTGAAAACTAGTTGTATGAATTAAGTGGGTTATTCAAACCTTATCATTTAATTCATAACTTTTTTAATTCTGCGCTTGTTTATTGATCTCATTGTTGCAGCAAGAACGTTAGTGAAATATATCCCAAACTAGTAAGAGTTTTGTTGAATTTTAATAAGTAAATTTTTTTATCCATGTTATGACAAATCATATCATACAAATTCAAGTAAAATTGGGTTCCCGAGTTTGATACAATTCTAAAAATGATTATAACAGATTGGTGTTACCCCTCACAAAAAGAAAATCGATTTGAATAAACAAACGAAACGAAGGGGCAGAGTGTACTTCTGTATGTTAATAATATGAAGACAAACCTCCTGGATATTTAACCCATTTAGACCCGCTGTTCCCATACGGGAACAGTAGTTTTCAATGCTCTAAATACCAGGAAAAACAACAGTTTCCTATTGTTGCGTCACGGAACGATAGCATCGTATCTGTTTTTATCTCCGAGCGATTATATTTCTCGGTTCGTTCATTCTGGATGCAATTGTTTGTGAGAAAGTAGTAGCGTATGCACGTTGCAATGGCTTCAACGAAAAGGTATGTATTTTATGTACGTATTTCATCGTGTGTATAAATTATTCTGTAGCTATTAGTATCTCGAGAGATCATTTTACAATCCTTTAAATTATGATTGTTGTAAGTGTTCACATTGCAGGATTATAAACATGCAAATTATAATGTTCCCGTATGGGAACTGCGGGACTGAATGACAGGGTATAAACTTTCTTTCTTAGGTTGACTGTAAACGAGATTGCAGATCTTCTGGCGGTTGAAAACGATGTTCTGGAAGGTGATATAGTAATTGTACCACCCGAAGGCGATATTTCTGAAGAAGATAGTGGAGAAGAAGATGAAACTGAACTGGATCGTTTGTCCGGAAAACAACTTTTATCTCATGCGGAAGGAAATGTAAAGAAAATTATATCAGGTGAGGTGGTGAAAGAAGTTGTTTCAAACACAGTTTCAAATTTGAAAGTAAGTGACTCAGAAAATCTGAAAAGAAAAGAGAAAAAGAAAAGAAAATTAAGAAATTGGATAAATGAAGATAAAGAGGAAACTACTCTCACAGAATGGGAAATTCCTGATTGGATTTTGAATTTTGACGAGGATCCTGTAAAGCTTTTTGAGTTATTTTACAGTAATGATATAATTCAAATGATTTGTGATTATTCCAACTTGTATGCCCGTCAGAAAGGTGAAAACAATCTCAATCTTCAACAAGATGAAATCAAGGTATTTTTGGGAGTTTTACTTGTTAGTGGTTATTCTCAAGTACACAGAATGAGAATGTACTGGGAACAGAGGCCAGACAGTTATAACAAAGCTATATCTGATGCAATTTCTAGAAATAGATTCATGAAAATTATGAAATATCTACATGTGTGTGATAATCAAAATTTAGATAGATCGAATCGCTTTGCAAAGATAACGCCTCTTTGGGAGATGTTGAACAAGAAATGGTTGCAGTACTTTCCAGGTGACATAAATTTGTGTGTAGACGAGTCAATGATTCCGTACTTCGGTCGTCATGGGGCAAAACAGCACATCCACGGGAAGCCGATCCGTTTCGGTTATAAAGCATGGTGTTTGTGTACCCGATTAGGTTACCTTATCCAGGCAAATTTGTATCAGGGAGCAGCTACTGGTAACACATACCCCGACGTTGGAGTAGGAGGATCTGTGGTTTTATCACTCACAGAAAATCTTCCAGAAAATAAGTATAACTTGTACTTTGATAACTTTTTTACCTCCATAAATTTGTTGGAGAAACTGAAAGAGCGAGGATGGAACGGTACAGGTACAATACGCGCAAACAGAACTGAAAATGCGCCACTAATGGATCCAAAAGACGTCCTAAAAAGAGAAAGAGGATTTTACTGCCTTGTCACAGATACATCATCAAAAGCAACTCTTGTAAGGTACAATGATAACAATGTTGTAACTGTTGCTTCAACACAGTGGGGTGCTGCACCTGTTGGGAAAGCTAGAAGATACAGTGCTAAGCACAAAAGGCATATAATGATTGACCAGCCCGCGGGGGTAATTTATTATAATATAAACATGGGAGGTGTTGATCGTTTAGATCAAAATGTCTCAAAAATGAGAGTAAATATAAGAGGCAAAAAATGGTACTGGCAGTTGTTCGCTTTTCCATTGAATGCGTCTGTACAAAATGCATGGCATCTTTATAGATTGTGCACGAAGGGCTCGAAAGTACAAATGGATCAGCTTGAGTTCACACGAACAATTGCTCTCACCTACCTTCAAAAATACTCACAGCGTCTGACTCCAGGAAAATCACCTCGTTTGGTACGAAGTGTAGAAAAGAGAGGAACAAACCAAACACGATATGACAACGAAGGTCATTTCATTTCCAAAGGAGAGAGACAGTCTCGTTGTGGACAATGCAAGAAAAATTCTCGAATGAAGTGTATCAAATGTAATATATCTCTGCATGCTGACTGTTTTGTATTATTTCATCAAAAATAAAATTATCTATCTTCAAAACTAAGTTAAATCATTAAATTTATGTGGACTTTCAAAAAAAAAATTGTATTCTTCACCCACCCTTTCAGTCCCGCTGTTCCCATATGGGAACACTCCAAAACACAAATTCTAAGAAAAAATTTATTGAAGTTTCAATCAAAATGTCTTAATTTAACTGTAAAAAAAGCAATTAAAATGTGATTTATACATTTTTTTTCACAAATAGAAATGTGGGTCTAAAAGGGTTAAAATGATCCCAACCCTCAGTAATACACGTTTTAAAACGTTTCTTTATCACAAATTTACGAGAGTTTTTTTAACATTGTTCCTTGAAGGTGCACAAGGTGGTTAAACATATTCAGGGCTAAAATGAATTCATTATCGTTTTTAACATCATCTGTACTTTGATTTTTTAAATATTTGTTTCATTTTTCAATAAAATAAACATCGTATAAAACTCACTTTTGCTTCGAGGTGAAAATGTATATTCACATTTAAAATATATTGCGTGATATTAAAATATTTATTAATGCTGTGACGTTTGTTTTTTTAACCAGAAAGCCCTTTCCCCTAGCGTACTAAGAATAGGATGTTTCCTGCATTAATTATAACTATTTTATTTAATTTTTTTGCTGCCCGGCACATAAATGTTTTGCAGTTTGTTTGCAACAAAAATGTTCATAAATAATATCGGTCGAGTCCTTTGTGATTTTCCCTGTTGGGAGACAGTACAAGCAGAAATTAATTCAATGTCATGTACCATAATTTTCGTGTTGAAATGTGAAGTTTTAGCTAATATCTTTATCTACATCTCAAACATTTTAAAATAATTTAAGCATCGATTATTGCTCTAACCTATGTCTTATACGTTACGACATTTGAAAACAAGAGTACAGAGCAATTACAATACTTGACCCGATGGTCGTTGGAAGAAATTGAGAAAAAACAATAAATAACTCGGATGAAGTGTTTGGTAGGTACCTATTAATTATTCCTAGAAAAGTTTGCAATATAACAGATGGGGAGCGTTCTGAAACTTAATTATCAGATGTCAAGATGTCTTGGACGAGGAAGAAGCAGAAATTGTAAACTTTTCTTCAAAACGTATAAAATGCTTATTTGAATCGTGCTTTTTGGTATGATTTCCATCTTGTTGCCACAAAATACCTAGTGTATGGTGGTCAGAATATGTTTTCTACTCTTCAGGCCATACTCTACCTTTACTACAACTATACTACATTACATATTATGTTACATTAAGTCTAGTGAAAGTCACTTTCTATGTTTCTTTAAATATCAAATTACTTCCGTCACATATTTCTTTAAATTTTCTCTTAGGAACGTGTCTTTAATTTTGTTTTAATATTATAACTCCCACACTCTATTTCCTATACTACATACTCTTCCTACTGCTCCCTATTTCCCCCAGTGTCAACGCAGCCACTCTTTCCTCCCTCGGAACCGCTTCCCCCTCTTGAGCCAATGCAGCGGAGGCGACGCGTATTATTAACGAAGCGCACGCAGGCAGGCAGCGTCGGCGGTGCGCCTCCCTCGCCGTCAGCTGCAGGGCGCCCGCCGCGGCGCCTGCTTCGCAACGGCCTTAAATTATTTTGCTCCTCGTTCACTCGCCGAGCGCCGCGCCGACTCTGTTTACTCTGCCTCGGAGCGACACGAGGTGGCGGCGGTGAGGGTGACGGTGGTGGTGGCGGTAGGGGCGGCGGTGGTGAGGATGGGGGTGAGGATGGGGGTGAGGATGGGGGTGAGGATGGGGGTGAGGATGGGGGTGAGGATGGGGGTGAGGATGGTGGAAGAGGATGGGGTGAGGATGGGAGTGAGGATGGGGGTGAGGATGGGGGGTGCAGATGAGGGTGAGGATGGGAGGCGAAGGGGATGGGAGGCAAGGGGATGGGGCGAGGATTGGGGCGGGGATCTGGGGGGCCGGGGATGGGGCGAGGATGAGGCGGATGAAGAGGGCAGGATGGGGCGGATGGGGGCGGATGGGAGCAGGATGGGGCCAGGATGGGGTGAGGGTGTGGGTGAGGGTGTGGGTGAGGGTGTGGGTGAGGGTGTGGGTGAGGGTGTGGGTGAGGGTGTGGGTGAGGGTGTGGGTGAAGGTGTGGGTGAGGGTGTGGGTGAGGGTGTGGGTGAAGGTGTGGGTGAGGGTGTGGGTGAGGGTGTGGGTGAGGGTGTGGGTGAGGGTGTGGGTGAGGGTGTGGGTGAGGGTGAGGGTGCGGGTGCGGGCGAGGATGGGGGCGAGGGTGTGGATGAGGATGTGGATGAGGGTGCGGGTGAGGGTGCGGGTGCGGGTGAGGGTGCGGGTGAGGGTGCGGGTGAGGGTGCGGGTGAGGGTGGTGGTGATGGGGTGAGGATGGGGGTGACAATGAAGGGGGCGGCAGCGGTGGCGGCGGTAGCGACAGTGGCAGTGCCAGTTGCTGCAGCCGCGACAGCGGAGGCATTGACAGTTACAGTGTCACTAGAGGTGCCGGAAATGGCGCGCGGGATGGTGGCGATAGAATGCAAAATTCATGGAAACTTAGAAGTATATTTTGGGAGTTTCTTCATCTATTTCCTATGACTGATACTCCAGTGTTAACTGATGAATGGAGGGAAAGACAAACAATCGATTGGCGAAACAATTTTTTTTTTGGAATCAAGAACTATGCAAGGGCCGGCGGGCCAACTGATGGACTGACGAACGGAGGTTTGCTGTCAATAGTTTCTCAGTATCCAGGATCCACAAAATATAGATTAAGACACCCGATTCACAACGGATTAGAGAGTTTATTTTACTACATAATGCATCCAATTTTTCGTTACCAGGGCCGGGCAATACGAGTTTTTCTCTCGAAAAATCACCATTTTTCTGCAGTGTTACAATACTTTTTCTTTACTACATACGTTGTAAAGCGAGAATGTAATAAAGCAATTGTTTGTAAATTAGTGTTGAAACTAGTTGTCATTCGGCATTCAGGTATGCAGCACCATTCAAAACTCGAAAATGTAAATGCCAGAATATTTCCAAACGATAGTTTTGGAAATATTTCCAAATTGGGTTAGAATAGTTACGTTAGTTAGAATAGAAATAGTTCCAAATTAAAAAATAGAAATATTGTTTAGAACATATTCAATTCCATAATACAATGCCTGTCAGATGTATTCAAATAAAGAGGGATTAAAACAGTCAATGAAAAATATTTACAAAGACTAAACAATTATCTCAACAATTATTCGCCGTCACCGTACTTGACAACAGCGAAATATTTAGACGTTTTCAACGACATGATCCTACGCACCTTTCAATTATTTGTATATTATGCACTTATATATCTAAGTTTTCATGTGTTTATGCACGTATTTCATTTCTTAATTTTAAGAAGAATATCGTGGACTGTTTGTCTATGCAACCCTGCACAATACTTCTCAGCTATATCTGGACAGTGAAATGGACGAATACTCTTCGTAAGTAAATTTTAAAATGAGGCAAATTTGAAGAAATAAAAGAAGTCATCTCTGTCGATTTCTTTATCAATCACCTCCGTTTATTTCTTCATGTAATTACGTCAACAATATCGCATCAGAATCCTCAAAGTTTATTGAAATTTGTCAAATGTTTCTGTAGGAACAAAATGTTGATAAAATGTAAATGAAACAATCCTGTATTTCCGTTGTTAGACATCGGATAGTTAACTCACGGTTTTTAAGATCTTCCTCCTAAGCAACGCAATAGCCCGCGGAACCTAGGAAGGCTCTCTGCAGCACTCACACTAACAGAACCTTTCCCGCTTTCTGCCTCCCTTCAGACCTTGATTCTCCAAATAGTACGCCCCAAGGTCTCCTCCCATTTCGTAGAAAAGCACCTCTGAGAGCATGTTCTACAGGCAGCAGACAGAGTCAAAAGGGCAGGGAGTATCTCCAGTACTCTCATACTGAATGTATGTACGGGTTTATTTCGTTGCATTGCACTAATTAAAATCACAGAGACGGAGTAGAGGCAGTGAGTCGGGCAAGGTGAAGGAAAGAGAGAGATAACGAATTAAGCAAAGAGTTTAAGTTCGTTTAGCATGGATTGGAATTAAATCTGATGAAAGTCATATCTCGTTTCTTTAAATATCAAATTATTTCCGTTATATGTTTCTTTAAATTTTCTCTAAGAAATGTGTCTCCAATTTTGTTTTAATTCCCACACTACCTAATCGTATTCAAGATAAATTGTTCTACCAAAATTTGATGAATTATATGCATCTCTACTATTTCCCAGGTAGCGACGGATTATTAGAAAATATTCTGAATTATTTAAATGCATTTGAAAAATCTGATGTTTTATTTTACTTCGTATTTAACGTCTTAAACTCTTCCGATATAATGAGGAATGCCGAAGAAATGATATTGTATCTGAACCATACAATCGATAATTGCGAATCTCGAGAAGCCCAATGCGTTAGTTGTGGAGTCTGGCTGGAGATGAAAATATAGGCAGGTCTGCTTCCAGAGAAATTATGAAACATAAAAATGCATTCAGCTTCAAAGTTGCGCCATAACATTAACAAATTAATATATGCAATTTTTGCATTTCCATTTCGCAGAATTTAAAATAATTTGATAGCATTTATGTATAGTACTATTATTTATTATTGGCATTTATATATTAGTATTAGCAATAGAATTATTAATATCAAAGTAGAAGGGTGTTATTTGCCTTCAGAAGTTACTGTTCCATTTGATGCCATTGAATTTCATCTTTCTCTTCGTATTATCTTTTCATTGTCACATCTCCATATTCCTTACTCCACCTATTCTCCCCCTACACTGAAAAAAATATATCACACACAAATGTATATATACAAGTAGAATTCTATACTGGGTGTCTCAAAATAAATTATGGGGCATGTAGAAGAATCCAAGATGACCACTTTTTGTCAACGAACAAGATGGAAAATTAACCATTGTAGAATTGACGACCATGATGTAGAATCAGCAAATCTTATTTAACGAATTTACAATATAACATTGACCTCTAACTGGTAGGCAACTCGTTGTGTACTAATATTTTCAAGGAAAATCTTTTGACAAAGGTAAAGAGATTTCCTGACTCACCTAACACCAGTGCAAATTGAGTTGACCGTCAATAATGAACAAATGTCACTTGTGACTTTTTTATGAGATTTCACGCCAAATGTTCAATGGATAAAAGTGATTATGTTCGACCCCCTACACGGCCTAGAACAGCCACGACAAAGCGCACCCGCACGAGCTACTTGTCGGCCTGGGGAGCCCGGCGCTCGCACGGGCACCGGCAATTTCCCTGACTCCGCACTGTTTTCCCCTTAAAATACCGGGAGCAATGGCTCAGTGCATCAGCTGATGTTACTGCAGTGCCTCTGACCGGGAGGTTCTAGGTTTAAGTCCCGACGGCGACAGGATTTTCGACACCAGCTTGTGAGCTAGGTCGAATTCAGTCGCTGTCTGGAGGAGAATTCTTGCGGACGGCTGCTGTGATCGGTAGTTTTCCGTGGTTTCTCCGACCAACACCAGGCGAATGCCCCAGCAGTACACTAACAAACGGGCCACGGGCCGCGCGCGATCTTTCCTTCCTCAACCTTGTCATATCCTCACCCCCTTACACACACAATTACACTAGCATCCACTACACTACCACACATACCGGGAGATCTGTCGGGGACCAGCGGAGCCCAGCGGGTGGGAGATACCTGATTCGGGAAACCCCGCGAGTCGACGGTAGGTCGGCGCCGGATCTCGCCATCCAATGGAGGAAGATCATCGCCACCTTTCGATAAAAACGTGCACTACACTTACGGGACTAACGACCTCTGTAGTTGGCGCGCCCGGAGTCACTAACAATCGATCAACCAATCAATCACCTTAAAATCTAGAAATGGGTGTACATGCACGAGCAGAAGAGGGACGAGGCGGTATATGGTGGTTTCCAAATTTTAGATGTTTGCCAGATTTATTCTATCAAATAACCGAAAATTGTGTTAGCTTTATATACTTCACTACTTATTAATATTTGATGTTTATTTTCTTACTACATTCTCCCGTATATAAACATCTTTGCTAAATGACAGGAATATGCTTCAATGGAGAATTCTTCCCTTGTTTTCGTTTTGTGTTGTGTTATTAAATCATTCAGTTATTTATTGTATTTAACAATAAAGTGAAATAAATTAACAAGTTTCTACAAGTTAACAATTCTCCCTTACGGATGGACACCGCTTTTAACAGAAAAGTATATTTGTCTGTGAAACCTTCCAACATGAACGTAGGAAGTTCATGCATTTATATCAGTCTCAAATGAACAGGATTACAAAATCAGAATTATTTTGATTAAATTTAAAAAACTTTTCTCTACTGAGAATTATGAATCGGACTGATGTAATATTTCATTTTAATGGATCGTTTCTTTGCCTTCAGGAGAAAAAGGAACTTAATATAGCTAATTTTGTGATAACTGTCAAGTAACTTCTCCCAAAGTCTGTCATGGGCCAGATATCCAGTGACGTACTGCCACTTCGGAGGTTTTGTAGTACCCTTACTTTTAAATCTCGCGCCAATATCTCTGGACGCAGTGCCTGCAACCTCCAGTAACCTTGCCCGCGACCTTCACATACCTGGCAGTTTCTAACATTCATTCTGAAACTCGGTATTGTGAGAATGACCAGCCTCTGAGGGGAAATAATGTATATAAGAAAACGGTCAGTGAGAAACACGCGTTTACATCAGCATAACTCACTTCGCGTTTTAAATGTCGTGACTATCATTCCGGCGTTCGCTTGAGGTCCATGCCACTCCTCACATTTCTTTAAATTCTACCTCGACCCTTATCCCTTCGCCGTCTTTCTCTCCGTGCTTTTACATCACTTCCCCTCAATTTTCCTCGCCTCATCTGCACGTACCCGCACTGCAGAGCACGGCCTCTTATGCGGGCCGCCGAGTACTCGCGCCGAGCCGTTAGACCCTGGTGCACACGCGCTGAGCCTCCAGCGACCCCATTAGCCGGGAGGCACATCTCAATTACAGCGCCTCCCACACGGGCGGAGTCGCTCGCTGCCTCGGATTCCACGCTTCTCGAGAGTGCATAACTGGTTGCGTTAGCGAATGTATGAAGGATGATTAAATATGAGATTCGTATAAACGAATTATGCAAGAAATCTGATTATTCGTATAAACGAAAGTTTTGGTATAATTCTTTAAAACTCTGTCATTCGGTTGATTCATTGATTGATGGTTTCGGGCGCGTCAACTACTGAGGTCATTATTCCCGTAAGTGTAGTGTCTGTTTTTCATCGGGAGGTGGCGGTGATCTTCCCCCACTGGATGGCGAGATCCGGCGCCGACCTACCGTCGACTAACGGAATTTTCCACAACCAGGTATCTCCCACCAGCGGGGCACCACCCCACCTTAAACAAGTTCTAAGTCCCCGACCGGTCTCCCGGCATGTGTAGTAGTGTAGTGCATGTGTAGTGTGTGTGTAAGGGGTTAGAATAGGACAAGGAAGAGGAAGAAAAGATCGCGCGCCGTCCGTGGGCCGTTTGTTAGGGTACTGCTCTGGCATTGTGTGTTGATCGGAGAAACCAAGAAATACTAGCGATCACAGCAGCCAACCACTAGAATTCTCCTCCAGAAAGCGACTGAATTCGACCTAGCTCACAAGCTAGTGTTGAAATTTGTGCCGCCATCGGATCTCAAACGTAGGACTTCCCGGTCAGAGGCACTGCAGTGACATCAGTTGATGCACTGAGCCACCGCTCCCAGTTTTAAAACTGTGTCATTCGGTGAGATGAAAATTAGCGTATCGGACTGTTATTCGCGGGTTCAAATCTGATCAAAGTAGACAATTGTTAAGGGCGAGAAGTTCCTTCTTAAGCCTTCTTCGGAGAGAAGTGAAGCTGACTGTCCCATGCTATATATTTACAACGTGTAAAAGATACTCAAGCGTAAAAGAAGCCTCTCAGGTAAATTCTAATCCCGTGATTCGGCGCCCGAGTGATGCCTTGTTTCAATACTAGATGGCGAGAGGAGCGTAGCAAAATGTGCGTTGACAAGTCGAAGAACACGGTTGATGGTCTGACCCATGTCACGTAAAATAAGGCGTCATTGAATTGAATTGAAGTGAAATAAAACTGTACTTGCGCCTTCCCTTCTCCATTTTGCTCGCAATCAAACTGTAAAACTCCAGTTTTTTTATCCATTTGTACACCTCTTTCTACGAAAATTAAAAGTCGGCTTGACCCAGAACTTCTAGCTTCTCAAATACAAATTTTAGTTTCTTCACTGACAGTACTGATCATTACAATATTTTTACCAAATTAATAATTTCTATTAGAATTGAAAAAAATAGAAAACGGAGAATATACGAATATTTGTATTTGTATTCATTTGTTTCTTCGTGTCATTCTTCAATTATAGCATTCTGAAAAAAGTCTATTTATATTTTTCCATGTCCATAATTATGTCAGATTAACTAACGTTTGTCTCTTTAGAACTATCAGACTTTACCCTATTAGGTATCGTAAGGTTTGTCTGCATCTTTTAATATAATTAATAACTCTTTTAATAACTCTAAACTTTCCATCTCAGATGATAACGAATCATCTGATGCAGCTTCTAGCAACAGACATTATTGTCGCATGTAAAGGGTCGTGTCCACTGATTTCCATAAAATTTACAAAGCATGTTCCGAAGCTGTTCCTAATTCCCAATTTATCCACTCATTTTGCTTACTCTTATACAATTTATAATCACCAAGTAAAAATAATTTATTTAGAATTTTTTCATGAGAAGTTTGTTATTAAATACATTAATTTAGGTTGCCGAATTTCGTTATCTCATCACGGCAGTACATTGGATTTCAAGTACATCATAACTTCATAGATTAATATTGTTCATACAATATTTAAAACAATTGAAGAAGAAAGAAGATTCTTTGTGATCGTATTACATTAATTATCGATTACATTACACATGAAAAAGTTCTTTATTATTGCATCGGTGAATTATCTTAATCGTATATTGCCACTCCCTGGTTCATACGAACGTCTTCACACCCCACCTATATATCTTGACCACCATGATTGACAAAATCGCCTAGCCATAATTTATTTATACAGTGAATTCCTACACTTCTGGAGTCAATTGCCTGCTTTCTTGGGTTTCTTTAGCGGCGGCGATGGTGTAACGGTTAGCGTAACGGGCTGTTATACCCAAGTTCGCGGGTTCAAGCCCGATCGAAGCCGTTGATTTTTAAGGGCGAAAAAGTCCTTCGTACGTCTTCCTTCGGAGGGGAAGTAAAGCCAGCTGTCCCATGTTAGTAGATTTACTGCATGCAAAAGATCCTCAAGCCTAAATGATGCCTCTGAGCTAAATTCAAATTGCCTCTTTCGTCGCCTAAGTAATACATTCTTTCTCCCCTAGTAGGAGAAAGGAGCGTAACGAAATTTGCGTGGTCAGACGGAAGAGCAGGCCTCATGGCCCGAGTCTCGCCACGTAAAACAAAGCATTCATTCTTGTTCCAATGTGTCACAACATAGCAGTGAATATTGATCGGAGTTGTTCATTTTGATAATCTCATGATACCATAAACTCACGAGCAGAACACAGGCACTCCACAGACTTTTGTTTCGCATGCTTCAAACATTTTTCAACAGCCTACATTCCCTGCGCCACCGAGCAAGCCCCATTAAAAATATACAAATATCCCAAAACGAAGTGTCTGCCATACTCTTCAGCATCTCCGGTTACCCTCTAAAAAACCGCCCAGCCAGCGAGATGCATCGAGTTTCTTTTTTTTTTCCTAGGGCTTTTATCCAGCCGACAGCCGGTTGCCCTTTACGCCCCGATGGGACGCATATTCGACCATACACTAGACAAACACTTGCGGGCTCCTCTGATCTGGGGTCAGCAGAACGCCAGGCCCTCCGCGACAACACACACACAAAGTCAAGGGACAAACAGCCATGCCCAAGGCGGGACTCAAACCCGCGACCCTTCGGACCGAAGCGCTGAGTCGGTACTCGCTCTTAGCTACCTCGGCCATCCAGGTCGGCATCGAGTTTCTTAAGAAATAAAAAGTAGGCGTTTCTTTTCCACCTTTCCTGGAGGCCCCGGGAAAAATCCTTTTGTTCCGCTGTAATTGTACACCGCCCGCGCCGCTCCCAAGAGGCCCGCGTGGCGGGCAACACATCTCCCTCGCAGAGCGGGCGGTAAGCGCGAAGGTTCTCGCGAGACAAATTGCCCGGCTCCCGTTGCAGCCACGCAGCCGCGCTGGCGGATGGCGCGTTTTAATAAAAAGAAATTCCCGCGCGAGGAGGCTCGCACCTGAGGAGAGGGCAAATGAGGTGACGGAGAAGAAAAGAGCGAGAAGGAGCGAAGCCGACAGCGCTAACCGAATTCGTTTACTACGCTCCGTGAAGTCACGAAGGTTAAGCGAATTCGAGACTCGCGGGTTCCTGGTTGGGTGACCGGCCAGGAACTCCGGGATCTAACGGCGTCGAGCCCTTGGCTGAAGGGATAAAAGGCACTGACTGCGACGTGGCGAGACTTGACATAGTGATTATTCAGTATAGTATGCTCAGAAACGGAGGATTGCTCCAGAAGAGAGCGCTCAACGCCCAACAAGGGTTAAGAGACGCGTTTCATTAACAAAGATGCAACGAATTTAAAAAAAAGTTTTTCCCGCAATGGTAAATGGGGGTAAAATAGTACACACGAACTAGGTGTCCATATCACTGAATGAAGTGAACCATAAGACTGTATGAATCGAATGAGAGTAGCAATTATGGGGTTACGTTTTGCTCCTTTATATGCAATGTATCACATGAATATTGAGTGAAAGAACATTCATATTAGTAAATGATATTGAGTGAAATAACATTGTTGACAATTAATACAATAACTTTCTAAGACTGGAAAAATAATAGTAACTCAGGTTCATTCATTACCATATTCATTTTAAATATGATGTAATAAGTTCCTCACACATGAACTTTTAATCACTCATATTAATCGTACGCATCTAATGTATCAATAGATTTAAAGAAAACTAAGAAATATATTGCAGTTGAATTGCAAAGGCTTTTTCATTTTGTGAACCTTTCAATCCTTCTGAAAAAGAGATGCTTTCTTTTTAAGAGATTTCTTATTTATCAAGGTATTTTCAATGTAAAGTGCAAGTTTCTTTTCTTAACTTGATTACATACTAACTAGAGAAAAAAAGAAACCGCTCATTTAATGAGCGGGTGCACTTTTAGTTTTAATAAAAAAGAAATTCCCACGCGAGGTGGCTCGCAACTGAGGAGAGGGCAAATGAGGTGAGGGAGAAAAAAAGAGCAAGAAGAGGAGGGATTTTCTTGCAATGGGAGATGGAGGGGAAATAGTATACACGAACTAGGAATTCGTATGACTGAATCAAGAGGACTAATGTTTGAATCGAATCAGAGTAGGAATTATAGGACAAAGAGAGGGCGTGGAATACCTAAGAAAGTGTTGGTTGACATTAATCACATGATAATAAAAATCTACTTGCCATCTCTAGTCGCCAGCCGCCATCTGGAGGAGAATTCTAGCGACCGGCTGCTCTGATCGATAGTTTTCCGTGGTTTCTGCGATCAACACCAGGTCATTGCCGGAGCAGTACCCTAACAAACAGGTCACGGACCGCGCGCAATGTTTCTTGCGCCTTTCTTATTCTATCCTCGCCTCTTACTTACCCTTACACTTAAATGCACTACACTACCAAACACGTCGGGAGACGAGAGCTTGTCGCGTTTGAGGCGGTGCCCCGCTGGTGGGAGATACCTAGTTGAAAAAATGAAAGCCACCAAATAGAACTGCGCCGGGTCTCCCCATCCAGCATGATAAGAATACATCCACCTCTCATGATAAAACACGCACCACTCTTACGGGAGTAATGAGCAGAGCAAATCACGCGCCCGGAAACACGAAATAATCGATCAATCAAAATGCACACGAATTAATTACGGACAGAAAGGTATGTAATTATTAGTTTTAATTCTGTAAAAATTTATGGTACTTTAAGAATATAATTTTTCTACTCCGTGCGGTTAAATCGAAATTTTATGACATATTCCTTTTTCTTGTTCGTATATTTATTAACTATATTCATCTATTAAGAAAACAAAAGGATTGCATTCTGTCTATAGTGTATCCTCTTACTACCCATTTCGTTGCTACGGCCCTCGTCCTCCCTTCCTAGGTATCCTTAGTTGTTAGTTTCAAATATTATTTCCTTCAAACATTGTACATGTATGATAAAATGTAGTTAAAATGATTTATATATTATGTAACATAAAAACCCTCGAAAGACATAATAATTGTCGAACAAGGATAATAAGTCGGCCCGGTGACCGAGATCGCTAAGGCAGTAGTGTCGTAGTGATCTCGGATCGAAGAGTCGCGGGTTCGAGTCCCGCCTCGGGCATGGTTGTATTTGTATTCGTTCTTTCCCCTTATCATTACCATATCGTTTCATTCTCATAGTTACCATACCGTTAACAGCAATAGTGGTCGCTAATGACCTTGATGTTGATGCGACCTTAAATAACCAATTTAAAAAAAAGGATAATAAAAGCTATTAAGAAGAAGAAGAAGAAGAAGAAAATGGTCCTCATCCTGCGCTGTCTTGCCCCAATTCTATCAGCTTTACAGACAGGTTGTACGTAATGTCGACATTTCAAAAAAAATATTTTTCATATTAATGTTTATATAGCTTACACAAAAATGGAATCTATACGTGCAGATATCACGGACTAACCGTTTCCAGACACCTTATTTGCTGGATTTGATTGGATAGTTCACCCTGAAAAAAGATGATTACATAGCACGTTTTTGAAACAATACGTATAATCTTTATTCAGTCTTTATTCAGTACAGCCTACTTTTTAACTATTTTATTTTCAACGAATTACACCTTTTCAAAAATTATTAATGTTTTGATTCATTCATTTCATGTTATTTCTTTTTTTAATTTTACGTATTTGTGATTTACGCATTTGTGATTTACGCATTAGTGATTTACGCATTAGTGATTTACGCATTAGTGATTTACGCATTAGTGATTTACGCATTAGTGATTTACGCATTAGTGATTTACGCATTAGTAATTTACGCACTGTTATTGCGCCGATATAACATTACCCGGCAGAAAGATATAACACACTGGCGTATGAAGCAGACAAAGGCAGAAATATAGGGAAAATGTAGAAAGTAGGCCAGTGTTCTCTGCATCCAATTGAGCAGAATCGTTGATAGGTCAACTGTAACGTCTTTTCAGTTCGAGAGGAAATTGGCTTCAATGTAACGATGCTGACGCATCCTGAAAACGATTCCATAAACGGGCATACAATGCAAGAGAAGAACATTGGAAGCGAAGGTATTATTTTAAATTTTTAAAGTTCGTTTTTCCCAAAGCTCAGCTAATTAAAACAAAGAGCTCATGAAATAAAATCTTTTTTAGCAGTAACTTGCCGCTCACATCAGTAATAATTTGTAGAAACTTTTGTCGGAAAGAGGCATTATTAATTTTATAATATGATTTCCGGTGATCATTAGTAAGATTAAAGTGAGAGAACCATCGACACAGTTCTAGATTGTGAATGAACGTATACTCGTTTATATGCTCATCAGTTACTTGCATTACTGGACTATAGTAATGAATTGTCGTGTCGTGTTGAATGTGACTCAACAGGGAGAGAATGTGAAACGATATGGTATATGTCTGTATCTCTGTATCTATTCGTGAAATGAGAAATGTGTGAAAACAGAGGTGGGTGATTTTAGAAAATTGTACTTTGTCCCAAACCGCCCATGATAGCCCGAAGTGAACCATTCCTCAGCGAGCACCAGTGGATGTAGACGCATCTTTTTGATGTTTCAAAAATATTTTCCGCAGACGGCATGGCATGTCAAATCCTTCGGCGTTTCTGTTGTACCTTCTTTCGATTCGTTAAGGGATGTTCGTTATGAGCTGGGGAATATCAGGATTTCCTCCTTTTTCACATCGAAAAACCTCGTCTCTCTGTTTTAATAGAATACACTCTGGCAAAACAGTATTATCTGACTACTGGCATCCAAGCCAGTCGTCCATGGGCTTAGGAGACCTGCGGTGGGGAAGTCGCAACCCATTACGCCCTATTTTTGGCATTCTCTATCTGTGAGAAGCTCTCGCCTTGCCAACCAGCTAAATGAACTGGGACATGGCAGCCAATTGCGAAAGTTTAATTCTTGCCCCATCCAGGAATCGAACTCGGTGGCGCGGCGGCGGCTCGGCGGCATGAAACGCTAACTCGCTAGCAATAATCCTCTGGAGGCTCATTAAGGAGAAATATACAAATATTTACTGATAGGACACATGATATCATACAGATAAGAAACACATTACACTAATTAATAAGAAACATATTACACACGTTGTATTTAAAAAAAAATAGAGTTTAGGAACTTTCTCATAATATCGCAACTAAGATGACTGATTTTTGTAATTCGTAGTGCACTTTATATAGTATTTCTAATTGTAGTAGTGTTGGTTTCAGATGTTTGGGAATCATTCCTGTGGCCAATATGGCTATTGGTAGAATACTAATGACTTGTTTCCATAGACGTTTAATTTCTACAGTTAAGTCCATATATTTTGTTAACTTTTCCTGGATTTTGTTTTGTAGATTATGGGTACTTCCTCACATCAGTGAGGAAGGTTCTCCTCTATTTTTTAGGCACTAGTGTTATATCTGGTCTGTTGGCTGGTATGGTTTGATTGCTGATAATAGTAGATAATAATTTGTGATCCAAAGAATTGTGACTTCTTCATTCTCTAACTGGTGGTGGTTTTAATTTGTAATATGGCTTATCTTCCAGCATGGAATTATTATTATTATTATTATTATTATTATTATTATTATTACGGTTATTATCATTGTTATTATTATCGTTATCTTTATCGCTATCGTTATCGTTATCATGATTATTATCATTGTCGTTATTATCAACATCATGACTCCCGAAAATAATTATTTGCAAGAGGTGACGTTGCTTGGGAGGAACTCCACTGGTATGCAAGAATTCCGTCCCCCAGCCTCTGCAACTATGCCGTGCAGGGCGTCGAGCCGCTGTAAACAAACATCGCATAAACAAGCGTGCAGGAACGCGGCAGCGTCGGCGGTAGGACCTAGGAGTGGGGGAAGCAGAAGGAGGGAAGACGGTGGCTGCGACGCCGGTGAAATGCGTTGCTGACTGTGCCCCCTTCCCCGGGACGCAACGGGGAGGGAGTAAACAGCACGAGGTGACAGCTCTTGCGACGAGGAGGTAGGCGCTGGTTGCTGGCGTGATATAACTCGTTCAGGATCAAACGAGCAGGTTGCTTTGTTTCACACACGCTCCATGCACGCGTGTTCAAGACCGAACGACTCATTTGCGTTTCCACAGAGGCAGGTTTACGTTGGAAAAGGTTAGACGCGTTGTTGTCACGCAAGCTGTGTAATAAGTGTTTGATGCCATCCTTGGGATATGTGGCATGCTCTGTTGTAAGTGTAAGCATTTTCCTCTATTTCCTGCTTAGTTACCGCCAGCGGTGATTGCCTCTGTCTTTTTATAGTTAGTGATTGATCATGAATGGTAAATCATGAGAAGATCATAAATAAGATGTTAAGATGAAGTATGTGGATGGTATAAGTAGCTAACGTAGGCACAAATACATGATCAAAGGACCCGTGTTTTGCTCGGGATACTAAAGCTCCGTGATCGTAAACTGTACTACAAGCACAACGATTTTACTCTAATGTCTAACTCATTTAGTGTGATGAGCATCATGAATAATAAACCTCTTGATTAAAATATTTTTTTCATTTTATGTTAATAGTATTTATGAGATATAAAGATAAATAGCAACGTATGTATATCAATGTAAAAAATATAAAATTACTATCATTATTTCCAATAGCAAATGGAAAATCTTTTCCCCTTTTTCTCACAGAATTATTTACATAATAATTAAAAAGCACCTATGACATATAATCAGTACTCTACCACATTTCAACCAATTAATTGTGAACATATGTACAGGGAGAAGTGGTTCGACAGACACAAAGATATCGAAATTTAATACTTGTAAAAGTAATTGAAGATGCAGTGCGTAAGAAGCATTACTGGCACTTCATGAAAACAGATACATTGCTTGTTAGACTGGAGAGATATGGAACTTCCAGGCACGTCAACTGCAATCTGTAAGTGTAGTGCATGTTTCTATCGCTGGAATATGCTGTGATTTTCCCCGCTGACTGGTGAGATCAGGATACGTCAACTGCTAAGTTCAATAGTCCCAAATAACAATAAGTTCAATAGTAAATGTAGTACATATTTTCTCTAAGCTCCCGACTGGTCGTGTGTGATGGTGTGGTGCTTGTAATTTTATCTCGCAGTGTTGATGAAAACAGCACATCGTTCGTTTCAAAATATTTCCAACAAATAGACAAGTGCAGTGTCTCTAATTGTAATTTGAAGCAAACACGACCGTTTCTGTCCCTTTGAGACTTGGATAGAAGGTAACCGAAGCGGTGACATGGGCGGAGACTCGCGGAGCAGCTACACGCTCCACCGCACTTGGCAAGCGGGTCCTCCAGAGCCACCGTTTAGTTCTCCGGATCCGCTGGCCCTTGTTCGACCGAAGAGATGCTGCCGCAGCAGTTCGCGTTTTCGGCGCCGCCACCCCCACCCCTATCCCACTCCACCCGCCACCCCGATCCCCCCATCTAACACTGTCTCCCGCCCTCCTTCATGAATCCCCTACCAGCTTAGGTATCTCAAGTTATGAAATAAAGTCACTGACCGAGAGTTCTTAGAAGTTCGAGATCCGACGGTGGTAAGATTTAGGTTAGGTCGAATTCAGCCGCTATGGAGGAGAATTGTAGCGGTCGGCTGCTCCGATAAATGGTTTTCTGTGGTTTCTCCGATCAACGCCAGACGAATGCTGGAGCAGTACTTATCAAACGGGCCACGGACCACGCGAGATCTTTTCTTACTCTTCCTTGTCCTATCCTCATCCTTACTTTCACACACCAACACTTACATGCTCTACGAAACACACATTCCGAGAAAGCAGTCGGGGTCTTAGAGTTTGTCCCGGCTGGGACAGTGACCCGCTGTAGCGAGATACTTAATTGGAGGGGAAAAAACCAAACCACCGGGTAGGTCGGCGCTGGATGTCGTTTTTTAGCGAAGGAAATATCACAACCCGCAATAGAAACATACACTTCGCTTCCGGATCTAATGACCTCGGTATTTGACGCATCAGGAATCACGAATCAATCATCGTATCTGTGAATTCAACCTCCTGCCATTCTACCCTTTGCTTTCTCAAGTCTCCGACCTTCCACTCCCCAGATATTAGCCTCTGAGTGCACCCCCTTTTTCCTTTTGCGCGTCTTCTTATGGAAATTCTGTGAAGTGATCTCTTTCGTATCCTGCACCTCCCTCACGACCGAATCGTCCCGTCCGCCCAGCCTTTGTCCACTTGCACAGCTTTTCTCCTTAGTTTCTCCTTTCTTCGGAGTGATTTCTACGCCCAAGTATTATCTTTCTTTCTTTTAATTTGTTTTTTTCGTCTGAGGAATATTTCAAAATTTTAAAATGTAAAATAACATGGCGCGAAAGGAAAAATATATTCACAAAAAAGGGAAAGATGTTCTTTATTAAAACCTTTGTATTCTGCCTACGAATATTCCAAATTCTCTTCATTTAATAAAATTAATTAACACAGGCTGAAATATCCTTGGCCTGCGTGTGTGTTTTTTTATCACAATAATGTAATTTGAATAGGAATGAATAATTCAGTGTTTCTCGTTGTATTTAGAGCATACTAAAAAATGGAAGTAATTTTACTTAAATCCCAACTCGACTCTTAACTGCTCCGTTCTGCGCCGCCTTTTATCGTTCTGTCCTCTTATTAGCACCTCTCCGTGTCGCCTCTTCCCATCTCGCTCCATCATCATCCGGACCCGACCATTCTAGATTCTATTCTCTTGGACCTAAATATGTTGTTTAAAAAAATCCGTTTAATTAAGTGCCAATATTCGCAATTCAGTAATGTATATTCTTTTTGAGAAAGTTCTGTTTTAAGTAACAAATTTTAATATGGTATTTAATATATTAGTAAGGGTCAAAGCTTAACGCTTATAGTTTACTTTTCGTGTTCGAATAAAGTACACTACCTGAAACCGAATAATGCAATCACTTAACGTAGTGACAATACTGCAAAAGCACCGAATCTTTAGTGAGTTGAGGTTTTCGCTGGGCGAAAACTTTTTCATGGGTTCGTTTGCCTCCCTTGGCGCTTACCAGCGACAGGCGAGAGAGCGTGTTTGGTAGTTGTGTTCTCCGAATGGCATGTTAAAGAGGGAGATGAAGTGGAAATAAAACACACACTACTAAAATAAAACATGCAAAATTGAGAGGAGAGCGTTCAAGTGAAAAATGGTCACTGGTAGTCCTAAATAACGATTGCAGAAGAGGAGAGTAAGAAGGTATGAAAATTCAGAAAAAAAGAAGATTAGAGTGGTTATATCTTCAAAGAGGGGTTTTTGGAATGGCAAAAAGATAGAAATTGAGGGAGAACATGAGATCGACATATCAAGAGAAAATAGACAACAAAGGTAGAAGAAACGGTTAAAGAAAAAACATAACATAGCAATATAATTTTTTTTACTATTCTACAAAATCTATGGCTGACCAGAATTATAGCACACACGTAAAGAAAAGCACATCAATGTAAGTTATTTACGATGTCAAAATCGTGTAAGTTGTTTGAGCGTGCAGAGAAATTGTGCAGCATACCTTTTTGCGTGTCAGAGGCATGCCTTTGATGCAGTATCCACGACAAAACGGGGTATTAACCACTCCCAGTTAACAGTTGACAGAATGAGGGCGCACTGGAAATTCTCTTTATAAGGGACACATTGATGACTTCCTTACACGAAACATGTCTATTTTTGCGTATTTCCACTTGACTGTGGACAAGGGTCAGTTTGATTGCCATAGAGCAGTCAGGCAGATTAAAGACAACAGTACAAGGTTTTATTATTAATGTAGAAGAACATCAGATGAAAGGGACTTGATTT
This sequence comes from Teleogryllus occipitalis, assembly GCA_011170035.1. NCBI lineage: Eukaryota > Metazoa > Arthropoda > Insecta > Orthoptera > Gryllidae > Teleogryllus > Teleogryllus occipitalis. The sequence goes on along the minus strand of BLKR01003084.1, from coordinate 98,700 downwards.
TATTTTTTTAAATGCAATTATATATTTTCTATTGGTTGTAATTATTAACATCTATTCACAATATTTCAGTTTACATATTACCATTTCTACATACGTTTATTTTCGTGAGTATTTCTTACCCAGTGTTATGTTAGTGATCTTCAAATGCGATACGATGTTAAAATAGCTAAAAAAGTTTGTTTGGTGTAAATACTATGAAAGATATCACAGTTACAAGGTTCAGGATTCTGCTCAAATAGTTTTAATTCTCTTTTAATATGACGTTTGTATCAAAACTAGCAAAAAATACTTTGAACGTTTATTTGATGTATTGACCGGTCGAATTGCGAATATTGCGTTTTTAGGAATATTTGCTGTTTTCGCTCTCACTAATGAGTTCCATTTCGAGCAGTTTACATTGATATTCATGAATTCCGCGCTCTCGTTTGCTTTTCGAGTTACGTTTCGTAGTCGATAACAAACAAAGAAAACCCGTGATTAATATCGTCCAGAATTTACCAGAAGAGCGTTTGCATTCTTTGTGATATCGCGCCAGAGCAGACGCTTGTGACTCCGGTCACTCGTAAATCGCAGGGGGAGGGCCAGAGATAATGGCTTTCTGCTCCGAAAAGGGACTGGGAGAATGAATCGCCGCTCCGCTCGCACGCGCTCTGAGAAGTCGTGCGCGGCCATAACCCTTTGTGAGGGGCAAAGGAGTCGGGTGGAAGAGCAGAAGTAGGTTGAGGTTCGTTGGTTGGTTTTTCGTGTTTCCGGGCGCGTCAACTGCTTCGGTCATTAGTCCCGTAAGTGTAGTGAATGTTTGTTCTCGGGAGATGGCGGTGATCTTCCCCCGCTGGATGGCGAGATCCAGCGCCGATCTACCGTCGGCTACTGGGGTTTCCCCCTAACGAGGACTCTCCCACCAGCGGGGCACCGCCCCAGCCGGGACAAGCTCTAAGCTCCCGACCGGTCTCCCAGAATATGTGGTAGTGTAGTGCATGTTAGTGTGTGTGTGTGTGTGTGTGTGTGTGTGTGTAAGGGGAGAGGAGAGGACAAGGAATAGGAAGGAAAGATCGCGGTCCGTAGCCCGTTTGTTAGGGTACTGCTGCGGCATTCGCCTGGTGTTGATCGGAGAAACCACGGAAAACTACCGATGAGAGCAGCCGGCCGCTAGAATTCTCCTCCAGACAGTGACTGAATTCGACCTAGCTGAAAAGCTAGTGTCGAAAATCCTGCCGCCGTCAGGACTTGAACCTAGGACCTCCCGGTTAGAGGCGCTGCAGTGAAGTAGGTTGAGGAAGAAGGGAGCAACGAACCGAAATGTACAGACGACTGCTAGGGGACAGGTAAGAAGTTCTACATTACGAAAGTGTAGAGGTATAAAAAGGACTGGAAATATTAAATGTCAACAAATGGGTACACAGAGTTGATAAACGGGTATCCGTACTGTGAAGATTCTAGACGGTCATGCTTCAGCGAGGGGAATAATGTGTGAAAGCGTAAATGCATAATGGACTAGCAATAGCCTGGTAACGATGGCAATGAAACACTGAAGACATCTTGGAGTTGAGGACAGGACGATTAGAGAAGTGAGACGAAACTTTCGGGTTGCTTGCACACAGAAGGGTGAAGGGTATTGTAGTACGGCCCGGAGAGGTTGCGGAAATGCTGAGCAGCGGAAATGTTGAACAGCGAAAGAAAAAGACATTGGAAAAATGTTGGGCAATGGAAAAATGTTCGGCAGCAGGAAGATGCTGGGCAGCTCTAAAATTCTGGGCACCTGAATAACCTGAACCGCCGGGAAACACTGGGCAGTAGGAAGATGATGGGCAGCAGGGAAATGATGGCAGCTTCAATATTGTGCAGCGGAAAGTATTGGACAAGAAGGAAAGAGAAAATGAGAAAACAGGAAGGCGCGTGATTCGAAGTGTATCTAACAGAAATATGTTGTAGAGGAAGTTGAGTTAGCACGAAGAGAGAGAGGAGGTAAGTGAGATTGACACGGCGGACGGGCAGAAGAGTAGAGCAGAGCAGGAGGGGGCTGCAGTATAGGAAGGACGGAGAATTGGATTAGTTGAGAAGCGAGTAGGCTGGATTCAGGATGTATAGGAAGCGAGATGGAATAGGATCGACATGATGTGCTGGTTGGACGGTGTGATTGACAAGATACGAGGTATATTGGCGCATCGGTCTGATATATGGCGGAATGTGGAGCGTGTAAGTGACATGATTTGGCAAAGGTGGGTGCGATAGAAATAGTGTAGCTAAGTGTGGATATTGGGTAAAGTGTGATTGATTGATTTGTGATTCCGAGTGCATCAACGGCTAAGGTCATTAGTCCCGTAAGTATAGTGCATGCGTTAATTTATTGGTAGATGACGGTGCTCTTCCTTCGTTGGATGGTGAGATCCGGCGCCGATCTTATCCCGCCTAGCGATGATTTCCTCAACTAGGTATCTCCCAATAGAGGGCGTCAGCCATGCCGGTACAAGTTCGAAGCTCTTGACTGGTCTCCCGTCATGTGCGAAAATGTAGTGTAAGTGTGTGTAAGAGTAGAGGCGAAAATTAGATCAAGGAACTGGAAGGAAAAATCTCGCGCGGTCCATGACCCGTTTGTTAGGATTTTGCTCCGGCATTCTACTGCTTGGTATTGTGACATACCAATATGTCACTGAATATTGTACAATATTTATTTTAAATGGCGTCAATTAAAGGGAATAAATTATGTGAATATGCTAGCATAGCAACGGTAAGCGAGCCGTCGTCAAGGTCAACATATTCATGGAGTGACAATCGCGGAGACGGCTAGCTAATTCTATATAGAATTCAGGGATTGGCCGAGAATGCAAGGACAGTCGTGAAGACGGCTAGTTCGTTTTGCAAGAAATTTAGAGATTGGCTAGGTACGAAAGTATATCAAATGTTATCTGCAAATAAACAATCGAATTTATGAACCGAGCTTTGCAGGACCGAAAGAATACGAGAGACATTCATTCTGACTGATGCCGTGCTCATGAACGGATCGTGCTCCAATTAATGTTAGGAGTTTTTTTTTTCTTTGGGGACTTGTAAACATTTACTAGGGAATGGATATTGAGAGAACATCGAAATTGGAACTCTAAGTGTGACAGTGGAGCTTAAAATATTTCATGTGAACGAGTTGGAGGGACATTGAGGGCTTGGGCGAAGTTGTCAGTGATTGGACTGGAATGTTAGCAGAAAATAGTTTGTTGATCTGATGAACGGTAATTGAAGTGAGCTTCCGAGAAAAGAAGAGAGAAGATGGTGTCTGGACCTGAGGACAGCGGCGTGGGAGATGGATAAAGATGGCCGAAAAAGCGCGCGAAGACATAAGGTTGGAACGATCATGACAAACGTTGGATTTTATAGTGGGTAAAGTTATACAATACCAAAAATTGTTTTAAATTATTAAATAAATTTTCATGTTCTCGTGAAATGAATATATGATTTTTCATTGAGCCAATTCTAGCAATAAAGTAGCAAGATAGATAGATAGATATTTGCTTTTCAGATTCCTCGACCGAGTTTGTTTGAGTATAAATTGCAGTTTATTTCAAAATGGCGCACCAACTGGGGCTGAATTTCTTTTCAATCAGTCAGATTATTTCAGTGTTGATCGGATAAACCGCTAAAAACCACCGAACAGACCAGTTGACTGATGGAATTCTCCTCCAGACAACACAGAGGTTGAATTCAACCCAGCTGTGTAGCTAGTGTCGAAAATCCTTTCACCATCGAAACTCGATTTCTAGGACCTCCCGGTCAGAGGCACTGCGGTGACATCAGTTGACGCCCTGAGCCACCCAAGCCGGCGGGTAACGTGGGGGGATGGGCGTCGGTCGAGCGGAAAGGTGACAGAATGGGGTAGCCACAAGCTAGCGTGGTAAGGGAGGGGTGTGTCGGCCGTGTGCTTATGTTGTGGGCCGGTGCGCACTTCGATGTCAAACGAGAGAACAGCGTGGGCAGGGCGGGGGTGGACGGAAGGCCGGGCGCTCATTGGGTCGGGGTGCATCGTCGCAGCGGTGATTGCGCGGGGGTGGGGGGCAGCAGCTGGGCCACGGGAACAAAGCGAGCGCGGGAGCGGAGTACGGCGAGGGCGGCGGAAGGGCGGGGGAGCTGCGAGCGGCCTGCCGGAAATAAGGTGGCCCGAGAATGCGGCGCGCGGATTCAGGGCGAGACGAGGTCATCGCCGGCGCTGAAAGGTCCGGCGTGGGGGGGTGGGGCAGGGGGGGGCAGGGGGGACAGGGGGGGGCGCTCCGAAAATTGCGGCGCGGCTATGAAGTGCGCTGCGATATTCACGAGAGAAAACGTATCGTAAAATGCGAACCCGCTGGTCCCAAGGAACTGCGTAGCGCTGAGGCAGGAATTTTTGGAGCTTAGACTTCACGGGACTAGACGTTTGTCGTCATGTCCTCATGTTTTTCATTTTGCTTCACACTTTCTTTTACGTCATTTTTTGGTTATTTTCTTTCGGTTCTTTCTTGTTTACGTTGAAGAACTTTACAATTTCCGCTCTGTCAGGAGAAAGGGGTTTGTGTAAATACAAACACTATACCAGGAGGGATGGCTAATGTAATGCAAATATTGAAAATCCTTAGGGTTTTTAATTTTAGTTAGCGCTAATGAAAGCTTAGAATTTATATGAATATTATAAAATAAATCGTAATCTTTCTTGAATGATTCCTTTTGTAGTAACAAACGCAGAATTTTATACACTTGAAATATAATGGTATTATTGCTAATTTGAAATTTGTATGACAATTTAATATTGAATGATACAAATAAATATTTGAAACTTGTTATTCTAAAAGAGTATGGAAGTCTGGATATATGTGCTCTTAAGTACTAATCGAGAAAGCTTAGCATTTTATTTCATATTAATTGTGTAGCACATCAGTATACATAGACTCTCCAAATAGGATGAAACTGAAACTTCACTCTTTTAGAACGCAGGAGCCGACTGATCATTCACGAATATTTATAGAAAATAAAAATAAAAATCATATAAAATGCAGAAGAAAAGTTTTCCAAAGTTTCACGAGATAACCCCCCTCCTTCAAGGTAGAATGGTAAGTATAGCATCTAGAGGATGTCTACCGTGGAAGTTATACCGTTGAAGTTATAGTGGAGTCTTATGATTATTTGAGGAAGTTTGGTCCAATTTGTTTCTCGTCAAAAGCTTTTATATTGAAGAATACTATTTTTTTGTATCCTTGCGTGATTTAAATACTCTCTGCAGAACCGAAACATATTTGCAGCTGCTTTGCATTGAGGTTTAGAAATAAACGGTGAGTTTTGGCTTCGATAAGACTCGGTGCGGCGAGCCAACTTCTAAGCTCACGGGGAGAGGGGTGGGGGAAACCCGTCCGACTCGACACAGGAAAACCACGACAACGCCGCTGCGGCGGACATACTGCTGACTAACTCCTCTCTCTCTACGGCTTGGAGAAACGCGGCTGCCACACGCAGAGGGGAATTCTCCGATAACAGTGTATACCGCCGGTCTACCTAGTAATTCCAAGTGTACAAGAAATATTTCATAACTTTGGTAATCCTCTAAAACGTTATTGAGATTTTGAAAGCTTTAACAAACATGCGAAAAAATGATTCTTTTGCTACCGAGAGCCAGTCAGTCTTTCGCATCCGTTCGTGCTATGAAGTGCGGTAGAGTGAGAAATTTCAAACAGTTCTTAATGCTGACTAGAGAATTCGCTAGCGCAAGCGAATGCACCGCATGCCAGGCGCGATAACCTAGGCATCCTCATGTTTCAAAGGTGGGGTGAGGGGAGGATGCGCATCTGGACGGTTGGTAGGAACCGCAAAATATTGCGGTGAATAATCCTTCTCTGGCCGTTCGTAAGTTACGGTTCTGTCAAGCTTTTGTGACAATGGATTGTGTTAATAATCCACAAGTTAGTGGTTTGTGTAATTGTGTTATAGAACAATTATTAAGGACGGAATTTCATAGTATTGGAATTTCAGAAAAACTCTAAATAAAAAATCAATGGTAGAGGTAGCTTCCATAAAGTGCAGTTAACTTGATGTAACTTGAAATCCTGGGTGTGTGTAATCGATGCCATTCGTCGATTTAATATACACCAGGAATACTTATATTATTAAATGGTCGTAGAGAAATAGTTTTCTTGAAAACGATAATTTTCGACGGGAAACCGATTGCACCAAATTTCTCAAATAACGATATCGGTTCACATGATTTTTGTCGCATGAATTAAGGGGTATGAATAGATAAAATCATTTTTGTGCACAGGTTTAAACGCGAATAGAAGCATTGCAAAATGTAATACGGAAGAAATGTCCCTATTCAATTCTGTTTTTTTTCGCATATTACGATTTTTTTCTACCCATTTAAATTTAAAATTTCCCTTTTCTATACGTTTTGAACTTCTTCATACATTGTTCAACTTTTGCGAAACAAGACGGTCTAAATTTCATATTTTGTAACTATCATTTTACAGCATTTTTGTCCTCCATCTGAGTGTCATGAACCCTGAATTTAGACATCCTCAGTAAATAAACATCTGTTGTAGCCATGAAATGCCTCGACTTTCGTATTCACGAACTGGTGTTCAACTGTTTTCTGTTCTTTGGTGGATAGACTCCTTTTACACAAACACCACTTCATGATTCACTTGCCGCCGTTCTTCGCATGGGATATTTACCCACGGGAATGACAAGTTGGGCCGCTGCGCTCGTACTCGTCATCGTCATTAGAGCGCGCTGGCGGAGCGCGCAATTAGAAGGGCGCGGAGGCGCAATTGCAGGCGCGCTAACCGCGCCGGTCTCCCGAGCGCTCTGTGCTTCACCACGGCCACTTGCGCCCTCCCTCTTAACGCACGCCGGCGTCCCCCCCTCTCCACCCACGCCATGGCAGCACGCCTCGCCCGTCCGACCCTGCACTCACTCAACCACCGACGCCGCGCCAACCAGCAAACCAACCCAACAACTCACCCGACACGTGTAACCTACCAACGAACTTACTACCTCACATACAGCCATCTGGTCAATCTACCTGCTCACCTGTTAATATTAGTAATATTTATTTTCATGATGATAATAATAATAATAATAATAATAATAATAATAATAATAATAATAATAATATATTGATTATATTGATTACAGCCAAGCTTTCGACTCCGTTCCTCACAAATGGCTAAACGAAGTACTGGAAATATATAAAATCTGCCCAAATGTAAGAAATATTCTTCAACATCTAAAGAATAAATGGCGTACGAATGTACGATTCCAAGGTAATATCTTGGGAAAAGATGATGTCCGAAAAGGTATATTTCAGGGCGATTCCCTATCAGCACTATGGTTTTGCTTAGCTCTAAACCCACCATCAACTCTTTTGCACAACACTAAATGTGGCTATAGATTGAACATGAAAAACATCAAAAGACTAATCCATTTACTGTACATGGATGACCTTAAGCTCTACGCCGAAACGCATGATAAATTAGAATCGCTTATAAGTGTAGCAAAAATGTTTAGCGATGACATCGGGATGAAGTTCGGTCTTGATAAATGTGGTATAATAAATATTCATAAAGGAAATGTACAAAACACAAACCAAATTGTCTGTGATATTAAACAGATACCACCTGAAGAAACATATCGCTATTTGGGGAACCCTCAGAACCATCGACTGGGCCATAATCGTATCAAGGAGGAACTTCGAATAAAATATCAAAAGCGGCTAACGAAATTGTTAAACACTTATTTATCAGGGGGTAATATGATTTCAGCTATCAACACCGGGGCTGTGCCGGTCCTAACCTACTCCTTTGGTATTGTTAAGTGGACTGAATCTGACCTGGAGGAGCTGGACAGATCAACGAGAAGACTGTTACATAAATTCCGCTGTCTTCATCCAAACTCCTCAGTAAAAAGATTATATCTACCTCGAACGATGGGAGGCAGAGGGTTGGTTAATATAAAAACACTTTGCCTGAGACAAGAGGAAAAAATGCGACAGGTCCTTTTAAACTCCACCGACATATTAATGAAATTAACTGTTAATGAGGACCGCGGCTTCACTCCGTTGAACCTCCATGAACGAAATTATGATTTAAACATCTCTACCCACCAGTCGAACTTTAATGAATGGAAACAACAAGAAATACATGGAAGATACCCAAAACTCTTGTTTCGAGATGATGTAGACAGACGTTCCTCGGTGGAGTGGCTTTTGGAGAAACAAATATATCCTGAGACCGATGGTTTTATAATATCAATTCAAGACAGAGTTATCAAGACCAGAAACTATCGAAAGCATTGTTTAAAAGAAGATGTGGTGGATAAATGTAGGAAGTGTGGAGCTGTAGGAGAAACTATAGAACACATCACAGCTGCATGCTCTTCCCTCTCAGACAGTGCTTACTTAGGAAGGCATAATCAAGTTGCGAAAATCGTTCACAGGGAAATTGCAATAGAGCATAAATTATTGGATGAATCGACACCGCCATTCTATAAGTACACCCCTCCTCCAGTGCTGGAAACAAGTTCCACCCTTTTGTACTGGGACAGACCGGTTTTAACTGATCGTACTCTCGATTATAATAGGCCAGATATTCTCCTTATAGATAAAAAGAAGAAAGAAGGAGTAATAATAGACATCGCAGTACCATTATCCCACAACATCAAAAAGAAAGAAACAGAAAAAATTTCGAAATATGAAAACTTATCTCATGAACTAAAAAGTGTTTGAAAATTAAATGCTACCAAAATATACCCACTCGTGATATCGGCGGAAGGTCTGGTCAGTAAAAACTTCCTTAAAAACTTAACAGAACTTTAACTACTCAAAAACGTTCTGAACATGGGACAGCGCGCAGTTTTGTTGCAATCAGCCCCTATCGTAAGAAAAGTTTTATCTTAAGTCCAGATATAAGATGAAGTTCTTCTTCTGTGACCGCACCTGTCCCCAAAACAACTCTGGGGAAGGTGAGCATTTTTACCAGCAAAAATAGCTGAGAAAACGTATAATGATGATGATGATGATGATGATGATGATAATAATAATAATAATAATAATAATAATAATAATAATAATAATAATAATAATGTTTGTAATGGCCATTCAAGATAGGGTGCTGCGAACCAAATCTACGAAAAAAATGTTATGAAGATGAATGTGATAGACAAATGCAGAAAATGTGAATCATACGGCGAATCTATTGAGCATATTATGGCGGGCTGTCCGGCATTTTCAGACAACGCCTATCTTGGGAGACACAACTAACTCGCAAAATTGATACATCAAGAACTTGCTGTTAAACACGGGTTGCTTGACTCTTCTACGCCGTTTTAAAAATATTGTCCAGCACCTGTATTGGAAACAAAGAAGCATGTGATGTACTGCGACCGATTTGTTATCACGGACAAAACAGTGGATTATAACAGACCTGATATCCTCCTCATTGATAAAACCAATAAAGAAGCCTCAATAATACATATTGCAGTGTCTCTGACCCATCACATCAGGAAAACTGAATTAGATAAGTTCAGGAAGTATGAAGAGCTTGCAATGCAATTGAAACAGATCTGGCGGTTGGAGAAAGATCTCATACATGCCTTGGTGATCTCATCGGAAGAAGTGATATCGAAAACATTTAAAAAGAATTTGAGAAATTGGGAACTACCAATAAAATTGCAAACTGTTGGGCAAAAGGCAGTCTTACTACAGACTTGAGACTTGTTCGAAGGTTTTTATTATTCTCAAGTGGGATCAAGTAAACTCAAGTGGGATCGAGTGAACTCCTTTTCCATAACAGCAGAATCTAATTGTAAGACACCAAAAGACAGATTCCTTTTTCCCATTTTAACTGAAAAATAAAGTCAATAAAGTTAATAATAATAATAATAATAATAATAATAATAATAATAATAATAATAATAATAATAATAATAATATTAATAATCGTACGGTAGGATCGCGGGTTCGAGTCCCGCCTCGGGCATGGATGTGTTTGTGTATGTCTGTTTATGTGTGCCGTCCATTCATTCTTCATTATCATCATCATTCCATCTTCCATCCCCCCAGGACTAACAACCCTGGGGTATAAAAATCGGATTCACCTAATGCTGATCCCCTGATTAGTTACATGCAAGACTTGAAACGTGATAAAACGATACTGGGCCCGTGCAAGTGCATGTCCTGCGTGGTCCAAGATGGCCTATTCGCGAACAAAATAATAACAATAACAACAACAATAATAATAATAATAATAATAATAATAGTAATAATAATAATACTAATACTAATACTAATAATAATAATAATATGTTTAATGTAAGAAATTCGTCTGGTTTATTGTCTCAAGTGAACAGTGACAGTTTGTAACCTTCATATTCTTTTGTATACTATACTTTGCTTCTATATCAAATACTACTCTCCCATTTTCGTGTTTTTTTCACCTCCTTCTTTTACTTTAACTTTTCCTTGGTCAATGTTTTTTGACTTGCGAATTATTTAGTAATTCCGAAACAGTAATGAAACTGTCTTGACGGTGTAGGAAAATTCCGCGTCTCATCGATCGATCTGACGGTTCGGTCATCTTCTTGTGACCTTCTTCAAAGCTATACTGTTGTATAAGAAGCTCTCTTAGGGCTACACAGCAGTATAGCTGTGACGAAGGCCACAACAAGATGACCGAAACGTTAGCTCTATCGACTGAGACACGGCTCATCCCGAACAGACAAGAATACATTTTATAGCAAAGGTTCATACTACCCTACTCTAAGTTACTTCATCGAATGGTCATATTTACGAAACTAATAACTTCGTGTGAAGAGCGCAAAAGACGCGTGCATCACCGTGCGAGATCACCTCAGACGCGCCCAGTCGCGAGGTTGACTCGCTTCTGAAATCGCCAATCGGCCTTTGAACCTTTAGCAAGAAACGCGGCTGCCAGTAAAACTCAATTGTATACTTACTAAAAAGAAACGTGCTTTATGTAGTTCTTGGAGACGCAATGGGGCGCGTTAGGTTAATATTCTCGTATCGTTTTTATTTACAATGCATATTTCAGTGATTAACAAAAAAAAATGGTTCTAGTGAAAAATGAATATACCACTTTATTTTTTTCAAAATAATATATGCATTGTGAATAATGTGTAAATGAATATCCATAAAATGTATGTTTAAATGAAATGGTTAATGTAATACGAAGTAATGTGTTGATAAAATAATCCACCCAGGAATATAAATCCCTGTACTCTTTCTGCATCAGAGAGAATGTATGAAATTTATGATTTAATATGATAATCATTCGAATTTTATAAAACTTACATTCGTATTTTGAGTCATTAACAAAAAAATATAATAACAACTAGAAAATAAATAGTGAAGCAGAATATGAAGTATTCTTGTTTATATAATGCAATAATGTGCAGAAAATGGTGGTTCAGAGTCTTGCATGAATTCAACGACAACGATAGCGCAAAGGGGCAACCGATGCAGTGCAATTTCTCAAAAGAATGTTTTCTGAACGCTGTGAAACAACTTCCTGAAGTTCCGTGAGATCTGTAATATCCGGCCGTAGTGAAGTAGAGAAAAGCGGCGTGGAGACCAAGAGCTTGCAGCAGGAAGGACGTTGAAAGGTAAGAAAAGACGCGATGGAAATTCGAAGGGCCCGCCGGGGTATTATCCAGCTGCGAGCAGCTACGGCGATCCAATACCGATTCAATTTCAGATACCGTCCTGATGCCGCGACGTGCACTTAGGTACTTAAGAGTTCCCGATGGGATACTGCGAGCCAGTGGCGTCTTTAGTATTACGTTAGATTGTCATCAGAGCTTTCTAATTATTCCATATCTCTGGCATATGTTCATCAACTCAGCTGAAGCAAAATCTTAATTTTGCTTGTGCATTTCGGGTGATAACAGAATTACATGTTCTTTTGTTGAATTATACTTAATTGAATTATACTATAACTATATGGCATATGTAATGATCAGTAATTCCATATGTTTGAACTATCGTTTCAAAATTAGTTAAAGTTTCAAAAATCCGGACGTATATTATTTACTGTCAACATTTTGAACATTCCAAGTGCTTCATTGGAATGACTATTCTTGACACGAGTTATCTCATTTGTCATATTGTTTAGTATTTAAATATTAAATTCGATTTCAATCAGAAAACATATGAAAACCGGGTAACTTTTGTCTGTTCCTCCTATCTGGTAAAATATGACTGATGTGCAATTTGAATGTAGAGTCGACTCCGATTATAGTAAACTTCTGGGGACTAATATTTTTGGTTCACTATATCCGATGTCAAAATTAAATAGAATATCTCCACAATTACTGATTTTATTAATATAAAGCAAAATATATTAACACGAACTGAAAATTTGAATGTCTTTATTTGTCCTTAAAAATCAATTATTTTCAATTGTTGGCTTTGAACATTTTTTTAAATAATTTCTCTAGGTCCTTCTCCAGACTTCGTGCTCTCTCCATACTTGATTCTGCATTGTCCACTGTGTCTAAGTGTCCTAATGCAGTCTTGACACCCTTTAATGCCTATTGCACTGTTGGAAGCCCCACTCTTTGAAGGCCCTTTTACTCGTCTAATAACATACGAAATCCTTCCGTTAGGAGGTTGGCGCTAGCGGCTAAAGAAACAGATCGCTTACCCGCGTGACTCGGCGTGTATCGCCAGGCTGTGCGGCTCTGGGCTGTGGCAGTCGCGTGCTTCCTGTCGCCAATGTAGAACACAACGCACTTTGTCCTATGGAATATCAAGTAACATGAAGCTTGAAACTGAAGTAAGCAATTGCGTGTCACCGCCGCGAGTTGTAGCGCACGCAGGACACGGCCTTTGTTTCTGCAGTGAAATTGAGTGGCAAGAGGTCATCAGTAAGGCCCTATCACGGGTCCGCTGCCTTCACCTCGGGGGAGGCTTCTTCGATTATGACCTTTGGTCGATATTTTTTTCAAGTTGGCTAATGTTGAAATTTGTGGCACAGAGGCAATATATTCTTTTCCAGGAGGGAATTAATTTCCAGGTCGTTGTAATTCCCATAACAGAGGTTCACTATAACCGAGGTTCAGGTTCACTATAACCGAATCTTCTTATAATTTGTAATGTAAGTGAAATGGGATCTGTGACTTAAGTTCACTATAACCGACGGGTTAACTACATCCGAGTTCACTATAACAGAAGTCGACTGTACTTAAAGAATTCCCATTCGGAGAGCCAATGGTATCGTTACGACAGATTGTCATCAGGGTTTTCAGATGTGCTGCTTGTTACATTCTGCTGACAAATACTCGCTTTTTCTTCTAATACAAATTTTAATGTTGCAAATAAGTTTCACTCTGCAATTGAATCATATCTCATTCTATGGACTTACTGTATTTAATTTAATGGTAGTGATGGTCTAATTACACCGGCTTATAAAGTAATCATAGTAGCGGGGATTCTAATAATCGTGTATATTGTTTTTGAAGGTTTGTTAAGATTTTGTGGTCTTCCCTTATGGTATGCCTGATGACTTCTTTCGAAAAGTTCAACTTATTTCAATTGAACTTCAAGTTATGTTTGTTAATTGTATTTTAAACAAATTCAAAGAACAATTTCTTAAAAGTAAATGGGGCATTTGCGCTCTGTGAGACATTTGTCAACATCTGTTTATTCAACGACGAACCCAGTGGGTGCGCGTTGACCATAAATGAGAACGGTAGCATCATAATAGTTCAGATTTATTTAATGTGGAAATAACTATCATTTCACAAAACCTAGAAAACTGCATTCGAATTCAAATTATTTTATAGCTTATAATTTTGGGGTGTAGATTACATTCTTTAGACATCTTTTGTTAAAGTGAAGAATTTTTTGTGAAAACTGAAATTTCAACTAATGTTTTATAATTATTTGTTGTTTATATTTGGGTATGAGTAATAAAAATTTTACATTGTACATTAAAGCCTTGTAAGATTATTTATCAAGAGAGATTTTGTGTCGTAACCGGCCGACCCTTACATACACACATACATACATACCTTTATTTGAACTGCAATTGCGTATGATCCGGTGGCAGTTAAATAACAATAATTACAATAATAATAATATTAATAATAACAATAATAATAATAATAACAATAATAATAATAACAATAATAATAATAATAATAATAATAATAATAATAATAATAATAATAATAATAATAATAATAATAATAATAATAATAATAATAAAGGAGTACAGTACAAGCCGAACATGCAATAATCATACTATCCCTAATATTAAGTATTATAACAAATATTTCAACTCTGTCATGATATCCAATAATTATATGTCGGTGATGCTAAAATTTAATACAAGCTACATAAATATTGGCTAATTTTTTTTAAATTCATTGGTCGCGTTCACTATACTTAACTGCACTGTACTACACTACACTACACTTTGAAATTTTATGGTTTGAATTACACTGACCAGCACTTCACCGCACTTACTCATTTAATGCCTATTACTCTCATATTAACTTATTTCTAAAGCTTTTCCTCTGAAAGCTTTGAAAATTGCTGCGGGTAAACTGTTCCAATCTTCAATTGTTCTGTTACAAAAGGAAAATTTCCCAAGATCCGAATTTTGTTTCCTTGTTCGAATTTTGTGAGTGTGATCACTTCGGCCGAAATAATTTGGTTTTTCTAGTCTAACCTGAATTTCCTTCCAAGCTGGTTGACCTACGTACGACCTTTTCAGGTTGTCGGTCGGGCGGCCAAGGTTTCTCTTGACATCGAATACAAAGGAATCAGGATAGAATAGGAGCTCACTGTTTCCCATATGCCCGCTGGGGAAGTGCGGGCTTGCTTAATTATAGATTTTTTGTGGAACTCGTATTAGGGATTCTGCCTCGATAATGGCTGGTGGTTAAATTGAAAAACAGTTTCCGGTACATGTGCGCAGACATATTTCCTACATAACGCTACGTTCACATGCGTGCCAACTCGCGTATCCAAAAGCACAGGTACCTGAAGATTCATAGGACATCATTCCATTTCATAGAAAGCTGGTAGAGTCCTCTTAATATGCCTAGCTAATCACTGACTAGAGACAATGTCTCCAGACTTTTGCTACATTCAGGATGATTCGGTCCTCGTTGCTCATACGAGACCCATTGATGGAGTACCAAAAGTTATTCACGAGAGAAAAAGGAAATCATGTAAACTATTCACAATTTTGAAAAAATAACTGTCATTGGTCATATTTTGCAAAAGAGGTAGCTCAAATAATATCTTAAATATTGTTCCCTGTTGCTATTATTGAATAATTATCTAACGAATATGAAAGGAGAGAGAGAAAAAATATTATTTATGTGTTATTTAGGATAGCTCGATTTGCGTCTACAGCCAAAATTTTGCATTTTCACCTCTGGTAACAGGGACTGTGCAAGAGTTCAAAATGGCCTCCATTTGCTTGAACGCAAGATAGGCATCTGTGCCGCACGACCTTCGTGACGCGCACAACTCTGTCGAGTTGTCCCTTTATTTCTGCGGCCACGCTTTCAATGTGCCGAAGAAGGTCATCACGATCCTCGACTTCGGTACCATAAACGCGGTCTTTCATTAACCCCCAGCTCTACAAGTGTGGATAGTACCTGAATTATAAAATTCAGATGCGGAACGGCTCTTAAAAGCTCGAGTAAGAAGTGAGGACCAAGGATAAATTCATCCACAATGTCAACCGTCACATTTACAGAGAATCGCTCATGATTAGTGTGCTACACTACATGCAACATACAGATTTTCCTCGGCCCTCAAATGCAAATTGTGCATATTCATTGTGCAAGTTCTTGTAAAACACACTTCAACCGACCAAAGAACGCATTTACTGCATTTGTTAAGGAAATGCCTAGAGAATTGAAAATGTCATTATGAGTGTCTACTGCTCAAATGTTGTACCTGTTCGAAATGGAAAAGCCGTAATCTCTCCTCATGAATTGTTCGCCATACGAGGGTCTGTGATGCGTTATTCTATGGACAAAATTTCGCATTTTCACCTCGTGTTACAAGTGTACAAAATGGCCTCCTTTTGCGTGAACACAAGGTAGGCATCTGTGTCGCATGACCTTCGTGACGCGCACAACTCTGTCGAGTTGCCCCTATATTTCTGCGGCCACGCTGTTTACCTTGTGTGTGCCTCGCACGCTGTTTGCCTTGTGCTCGCTTTCGGGGCATAGCCGTTAGTATTAGCAATAGAGGTTTCCAGAGAAGCGACGAGCTCTAACGCGAGGTGAAGCCGCTCGCTCACTCACTCACTTGAGATAGCCTGTGTTCCACGTGCACAAGCGCATTGCCCAAAGTTTGACGTTAATTATTTACAAAACTAAAGTTGAAGAGCATCCAATTTTCGCAAATTAAGTCTGTAAGGAATAAGGTCCCTGCGTATTAACAACGATTACTGAGTCATCCTGTTTAGCGAGATCGATTATGATACCAAACCGTCAAAATGTCGGCCCTCTGAATAAATCTAAGTTGACGAAGATGACTCCATTTATTTACGTCGACACCTCATCAGCATTCCCTCAATTCTGATGAAATCTTGTACGCTAAGTTTCACATGTCTCAATGAAACTTTAGTGAAGTTGTAGCTTCAAATATGAAATAGTTTTTGAGGTGTTTGATCTTGTGTGGCGTCGTTGTTCGATACAAGTATAAGCTTTGTGGAACTTTGGGATATAAAAATTTCCATCTCCGTTATCGCAAAACAAATGAACCTGATCTTTGTTATGACTTAAAGTGTATGGAAGAATAAGACGGTGAAAAGTGTCCCCAAACCAAATCGACAATCGCGATGCTTATATGAAAGAGAATACAAAATGACGTAAATTTACAAGAAATCAGCCCCCTAGGGCACTCTGTTGCAGAGATATAACGATAAATGCGTTTTGCAAGTTTTATTTTTTTCTCAGCATCGATTGCGTGTATCAGGCTGAAAAAATGCAAAGACGGGGAAACATAGTTCAATTTGAAGGTATTTTTGTCACTGCATTTTGAAGCCAAATTCATAAAGAAAATACATTTTAAAAAAGTTGAAATTCTTTTTCGATGTCATAACTTTGGTGTACTGCCTCAATTCCCCCCCCCTAAAATGGATCTTATAACATTCTATAACATTCAGCTCAGACTTCTCATTGGCACTTCTGTAACCTCCCTCCCAATGCTTCGCCATCGCCTCCTTTCGGCACCTCCTCTTCTTTCAGTAGCAGAACTGGGAATCCCAGTTGTCACGTGATAACGATTGTAGACTTCATAGCGGGATCGGGGAGAGGGGGGCGTCTTGACCTCACTACGCACGCATGCGCACTCATGTTTGCCATCAGACCTGATTCAGAACGTGATTTAATAGACGTGTGTTATCAGTACTGACAAAGAATTGTACCGCACGCGACTGATAATACTCCTTTGTTGCCAGATTTTTCACGTGTATTGTGTGCTGTTGCGAAAGTGCTTAATTTGTCTTAAAGTCTTGTAAATGATTACCCCTTCTTCAAACAAAATGAACGAATTGGGCCAGGTTTCAATTTAAGAAAACGTACTCCCTCCAATGCATATTTTGAGAACGCCAAACAAAATAGATACAGCGGCTATCACTTCTTACATCTTTAATAATAAAATAAGTTTAAGAATCTACCCCTCCTACTGTAACTTTCTATAACAAAAAGATGTACGGCTGACGTCCGATTCATCTCAAATAATTAGTAGAGAAGAAAAATAAGACTAGAAGACCGTTCACATTGTTTAAAAATCTGAAAAAAATACATGTTATAGAATGTTATAAGATCCATTTTAGGGGAGAAAATTGAGACAGTACTCCAACATTATCACGTCAGAAATGAATTTCAAATTTTTTAAATTTATTTTCTTTATGATTTTGGTGTCAAAATTCATTGACAAAAATACATTCAAATTAAATTATGTTTCCTCGTCTTTGCAATTTTCTTCAGTCTGATACACGCAATAGATGCTGAGAAAAAATAAAACATGCAAAACACGTTTCTCGTTATATCTCTGCAACAGTTTGCCCTAGGAGACCGATGTTTGGTGAATCTACGTATTGTTGTATTCTCTTTCATATGAGCATCGCGATTACTTATTTGGTTTGGGGGCACTTTTCATCGCTTTATTCGGCTATATCTTTTTAATATTGGAGCTTCCGATTGGATGATAACGTCTCTTTCCAGCTCGTAACCTTGAAGTTCCACTTTACATCGGATTATATTTGGGAAACATCAGTGCACTGTGAGTCCTACTAGACATCCCAACAGGCGCTCTCCCCCACCTGTCGTTGGGCGCTCCTTTTTGTCGGGAAAGTGCATCCCGCAGAGCCTTGTCAGCCTGTTCGCTTTGTTTTCCATTGCATTTACACGCAGAGTTGTTGAAATTATAGCAAATAGTTTCTCCTTGACCTAACGAATTATAATGTGTCTTGAGAAGCACCTGGAAAAGGTAATGTTTTGAAGTGTAACACTTGTTAATGGTTCTGAAAATGTATATACCAGTGAATGATATAATGAGGTATAACCAATATCTAGAGGTCGAATAGAATCAATGACACACTCAACCAAATAAGTGGTTTGGAAAATATCCATTTATATTCATGCATGATTGCGCTCCATGCTACAATAGGGAAGTCAATTGGAAAATACAAGGCATTGATGTGTTCTTCAATGGGCAGCAAATAGACCTGACGTGAATTACAAAGGACTGAAGAAGAACATGCAGAGTAGCTCGTAAAATAACTCATTTTCCTTTTGTAAAAAGACTAAAATTGGAAGAATGAATTAAAAATTGATTTTCAACATGACAAACAACAAATATGTTAATTATGAATAAGATCATGTTAATAAAACATTAGATACCTGCACACATTTATTGTCAAAATCCATGGTTAAAAATACATTTAACTGTGGTCGGCTTTAGAAAGCTGGTTGTATTTTGACGAGCAAAAGACGCTGCCGTGGCAAAAATATGACGTACTATCTAAGCGAACAGGACTTGCTAATAGGAAGGTGTTCGCCGCTTGTTTGTTGATGTGCCGTATTCAAGTTATGCAGGATAATAAAGTCGCTTTTGTTATTAATGAGGTAATAAAAATTTGAATTCATGCATTAATTGTAAGTCTTTTGCTTTTAGGTTGCAACAAACGTTTCTTTATGCCATTTTTATATAATTTTATTACATAATTAACATTGTCCGCAATATTTCGTGAAAAAATAAAGTGTCATCACACCTAGCCTAGTACACTTGTAGTATAAGTAAACAATTGTGACATAACCATCAATAAACAGTTACGAATTTGGAGCGCAAGGCGGAACGAACAAATGAGATTCTTGGCTAAACACATCGCTCCTATTTACGTCTGTACAGTCTAGTGAAAACTGGTGCCAGAAACATTGTACAAATTTGTTGAATTATTAAATGAGTAATTTCGGCAATTACGAGTCATTTTGTCTTGCAGTATACAGCAGAAACCATCAATAGCCCTACATAGTGTTTCTAACATGAGATTTCATGATCAAACACGAGATGTGCAAAATAACGCGTTTGTCTGAACACGGGAAGCTAGCGAGATAATGTAGCGCCATTATTCATGCAGCTGTCACCATTTAATCCGTGGGTCATGTATGCAGAAGAGACAATTGATTCATAATGGCAGAGCAGCCTTGTGCGTTCCACTTAAAAAGATCGTGTTTGTCTAGTTGGAACAGATTTTACGCAGAATAATTCAATGAAAACGTCTCTACAAAAAGTCTTCTTTCCATGTTAAGTTTAGAAAATAACTGAACTACAGCAAATATTTAAGCGCCTGAAAAATAAGCAATTTAATTGTTTTTCAAAATATAATTAATTGCCTACCATTTGATCTGTAAATGACCATTAATAAATATATTGAACTGTGGCCAGCACCTTAAGATTATGGTTATCCATCTCTATTGATTTATTTTACATTCTAAAGTACAGCCTCATTTTTTAACACTACATGTCAACAGATCTTACATTATATTTAGGATTTTCAATTTACGTAACTGTAAAATTATCTTCTTGGATAATGGAGAACTTGAGATTTATTTCAGATAAAAAGTAACATTTGTGAAACAAATTTGATCTCATTACGAGCATTTTTGTAATTTGTTATGATTGGTGTTATTTCGAAATAGTAAGTTATGTCTAGAAATTTAACTATCGAAAAAATCTAAGAGCTGGTGTTTTCTTATTTCGATTATTTAAAACAAATGCCGTAGTTCATGCAAGAAACACAGAATTTTCACAATTTCTCGCGTAGTATCTAGGAATTTTGCAACTTAAAACTGAACAATGGACATTGTAAATTAAATCGTACGATTTATAATTTGATTAATTGTAATTTAGAAATCTGATTTAATATATTACTTTTAAAATATTTTAACCAAGAAAAAATGTATCATTGCATTGAGAAAATTAAAAACGCAAAATAATTTAAACAAATCCGTCGGATATAACAAATGTAATCTTGCGTATTGTTAAATTCTTAGCATTGAGACATTTAAATACAATCAGAATATATTCCTTCTCGAATTGAATTTCTTAATGATTCTGGAAATGTATTATATATTGAGGTAACTGTATACTCAAAAGAAATGGTTGGCAAAAATAGCTTGAATTGTAGCTCAACTTAAGGTTGAACTGTAGTGAACATATTTCGGAACACAATGCGGTGTGAAAAGGCAAGAATGCGTGAAGAAAGATTGTTATCATTCTAAAGAGCATTGCATCGGGTAAAGGTCGACTTCAGCATCGACTTCAGCAAGCTGTTTGTAATGTATATTTTATCTCCGTGGGAGACTCGATGTCTGGAATTTCTAATAGTCTTTCTATGGAAGGTTCAAAGTGAATGAATGCAATATTTCATTAATACTATATTCGCAGAGAAGAGACGGTTTTATTACCAATTTTAGAGAGATATAATTAATGCAATGAATATTTTACGTGCGAATTAAGCAGGAGTACGTCTGGCGTATGACCTCAGGTGGAATATATTGCTCATTCATTGGGACGAACCGTTAAAAAAATTGGAGTTACAATGGATCCGATATTTTTCGCGATGAAAATTGTAAAAGCGTACCAATTTATTTACGTATTGATGACATTTCATATTGTCTCTGAAAAAGTTAACTACTTCAGTGACTGGCGTGGGTAGCCGAGATCACTTAAGTGGAAATGCCGTGGTTCCCTCTTCTGGAAGGGTCAGGGGTTCGGATCCCACTGCACGCATGGATATTGGTGAATGTTTTTGTGAGTTCGTCCATGTTCATCAGCTTTACCTCTAGCCGTTACCATTTCTGTAGAAAATGTAGTATTGTCATGAACCTATGCGGTATATCAGTGTTGTGACGGTCTATTACGACGCAACCAATCTTTATTTTTTTTATTAGAAAAAGACGCCCGATTTGCAATACGGAGGCATGGACAAACAAATGAAGGTGCATTGGTGAAATGTAATAAATTGCAATTATTCACCTTATCGCAAACGAAGATTAAAATAGACTATGGTGACGGCAACAAATAAAATTACGACACTGTTTTACGATAAAAACATGTCACCAAGTTGTTTCGTTTAATAGGAAATAGAATTCGTAATGATAAGAAATATTATAAACTGTGAGAAGACCGTCAGATGTTATAAAAAGGTGACGAACAGAACTGTAATTATTTATTAAATAAAAGGAAACCAGCATTTCTAAAATGAACCACGGACATATCATTAATTGGGAACATTTTGCGGAAATTGTGACAGTACCGCGAGGTTTATTGGGTGAGTAACATAAATAAAAGTAGAAAAACCAAAGAATGTCGTAATGAACAAGTCGTCCTTTGTTTTTAAAAACAACGTGGTCAGAAAATATAACTTCTTCAGACGCAGTCGAGCTGAGTTACGAAGAGGATCGGTGGTTAAGCCGCGGATGATGGGAGCATGTTGGAATTCGTACGTTGAAATGCAGCGGAAAATGGAGGATATTATTGTTTACAATTGTGTGGGTTATATGGATTGTGTGGATATGGATGGTGGAGATCGGTAGATCGCAGAACTACAGCAACGAGAAGTGTAAACAAACATTTATTATTCTATTATTTCCAGATTATAACAAGGTCAAGAATGTCATTTTATTTTAAGGTATTAAGAGAACATGGCTAAGCATAAATTTATTAAGGATTAAATTAATTGTTGTTTTAATAAATTGACATAGTGCACTTGCTTAATGATGAAAATTTCGATTGGTGAAAGCAAAGAAAATTAATTGTAAATATTATTGTTAGGATATTGTGAAAAGGATTTTACATGCATTTTGTCTGTTGCTATTTGTTAAATTAGTTACAAGTAGGGAGAAGATTCTCGCCAACATTTCAGAGAAAAACAAAGAAAATTCATAATAAATTCAGAATGAAATGTTTTGATTTTAATTAGAAAACTTATGAGTTATTATTTCTATTATATATATCACGACAGTATATAAATAAATATTAAGTGGATGAAACGAACCTACAACTCAATTTGGCCCTAGAGGGGCCACTGGTATATTTTTAGGAAACAAAATGGCAGGTGATCCGCAGTATGTACCCTACTGTGTTCCCGAGGTCATCAGACTGATTCGGTGTGGAGAGATGCACTATAGGCTCATTCCAGAAATGTAAATGGGAGTTACGATGGATGCCGCGAAGGCGAGAAATTGAGCCGGGTGATGTAGCTGAGATGAGAGGTCGCTCATACAGAATCTGTAGAAGCATCCAAAAATAAATTAAAATGAACATAAAATAACATGAATATACAATGAGATAAACATAAAATGAAATAAACATAAAATGAAATAATCATAAAATGAAATAATCATAAAATGAAGTAATCATAAAATGAAGTAATCAGAGAATGAAATAAACAGAGAATGAAATAAACAGAGAATGAAATAAACAGAGAATGAAATAAACAGAGAATGAAATAAACAGAGAATGAAATAAACAGAGAATGAAATAAACAGAAAATGAAATAAACAGAAAATGAAATAAACAGAAAATGAAATAAACAGAAAATGAAATAAACATTACTGAGGAGTCAAACCTAATATAATTTCTTCTTTAGCCTTAATGGTGTCCGCGGTTTGGAGCATTGTCCAAGCCCGCGGAATCACAGGCTGAGGGTTCCAATAAGAGTTGAATGTTTTTTCTGAGTGAGTATGAACCACCATTCCATTAAGAATAGTTCATCTCTCACATCCTCGTTTACTCACCATCGTCCCACCATCATTCAAACAGTGTAATGCCCATGACAAACCGCTCATGTGACCGTTCACGCAACAGAAGGTGGACCTTCTCCGTCTCGCATCGTATCAATATTGCTTCATAGAGCATCACTAATAACCGTATCTTAAATTGCGTCTCGTCTGAAACTGACATTAGATAATTGCTACATGCTTTCTCTTTCCTATTATGAATGTGATTTAAATTCAACTAAATATTTTTTTAAGTAAAGACATTTTAAAGAACGAATGACATTTTTCTTCGCTGGTCATAATGCATTTAAATTGATATTATAGCATTGATTTCTTTAATAATTGTCATCGTCACAAGAATAAGAGTTTAATAATACAATTTTTAGTAAAATGTCACTGGTATAACTTCAATGTCATAATTGTGATTGTAATACATTTAGCCTACCGTCAATATTATTCTCGACCACAAATGAGGCTTTACTTTCTGGATTTTGTCCTGCAGAATTACGAAATAAAAATTTGCGTAATATCTGTAAGTTTACAGGTCTTATCCCACTAGTTCTAAATACGTTTATACTTACAACTTATATATTGAGATTAAATATTAAACTCAGTCATATACCATTCGATAACCATGAATTGCTAATTAACCTCAATACTAAATATGCTAAATAAACTAATAAGTTGAATTAAATGAGGAATAGCCGGTTTTCTGCTAAGAAAACAAAATGTCAAGGTCTCTTTCCGATTTAACTTTTATATTTGCATCTCACGATGCATGTTCTACATTGTAAACCAGGTAAACCTTTGTAAACGAGACACATTCAATGTGTTAGGAATTATATTAATATTTAAACTCCTTTCTAGTATCACTTATTTAATATGTAACGACAATTCAAAAAAATTGAGGATATAATTACTGAGCGGAAATAAATCGTATCTTTAAACAAATGTACTATTTTTTTCAACAAAACATATTGCAAACATTTTCAACACGTCCTGAGTATTTATAGTATGACGGAGTAAAGATCGATAAAAATATTTAATAAACCGATCACGTAGTAAAAAGCATTTTCATCGTTCTGTTTTTATTGGGTATCATATATGGGAGTACGATTAATTTCTACACGCACGTAGTTAATACTGAATATTTTACTCCTCCACGGTTGAATAAATGTTTTAGATGCATATGTGTGAATAATCTGATAGTCCAATGATTTCAATGCAAATCCCGTCGCGATACACGTGCAGAAGGCTGTAACTCTATCGAGTTCGGCCTTGACCTACAAAAGTTGGGGACACATCCAGAGTGCGTTTGTTATTGAGCACTCCACAATGTAATCAGACTTTGATGCAGTTGCGGCACCGACAGAACCTGAACTACTGGCCTCGCTCGGGTGGTCGAATTTCCCTGGGGAAACGGCTGTCCGACTTCACAATAAACGAGACGAAATAATCTTATCAGCCCTTCATCTGACAATAGAACGGACTACAAAGGAGACCTCTTCTTAATTCGTTCGAGCTATGGTAATCTTAATTACGTCTATGACGAAATTAGTTACTTTAGAAAATTTAATAAACTTTAAAAAAAGACCGTAATGAAGAATATTGGTTATCTGCCTGCCCATTAATGTACGGCACCGAAAACCACTTATAAAATCGATGCTGAGAGTTGATGCCCCGTCCACTGGGGATGAAGAAGTCACTTCGCTTCAGTCTTATTTTCTCGACCCTTTCTCTCTCATTCTTCCCTGTGATCTGTCTTAAAGGGCATCCTATGCAGCAAACCCTAGTGCATGTATGAGACTAGCATGTCTGAACGATATCGTGTTAATTGCGATTATTACAATCAGTATTTGCAGTGGTCAAGCTATGTTTAATAAATATTTGTACCCTACAGTATATTTCGGAAACTATCTAATAAATATTTTCATTATTTACGGTTTGAATTTTTTATTAATTTGCAAAATAATAGTTCAGGTTTGTACTGTGAAGGTTTCAATAGTGCATCATAACAATTCACTTACTCAGTAGAAACGTGACGAGATTTACATCACCTCACTGCTTCTTTCATCTTCTCTCTCCCTCATCTCTTCTGGTGTTCCTTTGCTTCCTGCTCGTTTGTTCTCTACCCGCCCACTTCCCGCTCGTTCGCTCCCTGAATCTCTCTATTGCCCTTTCTATCTACTCTTCTACCCTTCATCCTACGCTTTTCCATCAACCACTTCTCAGCTTACCATACATCCCGCTCGTTTATTCCTCATTCTTCTACTTCCCGCTCGTCCTTGTTTATCTATTGCCATGTCTACCCACTCCTCTACCCGTCACCTCACGCTTTTACAATCCCTCCTGATTGATTGAGTGATTGATTGATTGTTAGTGATTCCGAGCGCTTCAACTACTATGATCATTAGTGTTAATGGAGTTTTCCCTAACCTGGTATCTCCCACCAGCGGGGCACCGCCCCAGCTGGGACAAGTTCTAAGTCCCTGACCGGTCTCCCAGCATGTGTGGTAGTTAATGTAATTGCATGCAGTGCATGTTAATGTAAGTATGTGTGTAAGGGGTGAGGATAGAACAAGGAAGAGGAAGGAAAGATCGCGCGCGGTTCGTAGCACGTTTGGTAGGGTACTGCTCCGTCATTCTCCTGGTGTTGATCGGAGAAACCACGGAAAACTACCGATCAGAGCAGCCGGCCGCTAGAATTCTCCTCCAGACAGCGGCTGATGACGAAAATCCTGCCGCAGTCGGGACTCGAACCCAGGACCTCCCGATCAGAGCCACTGCAATGACATCAGCTGATACACTGAACCACCGCTCCCGATTCCAACCCCTCCTCTTCACTACCCGCTTCTCCACTCCCCGCCTCGTTTTCCGACGTCCGCCCCGCCTGTCCCCGTCGCCATAAAGAGGCGCGCCCGTGAAAGGCTGCTGCGACGGGCCTTCCACGCCTGCCGGCCCGAAACACAAACATTAACGGCTGCGAAGGGCTGAAGCGGCGTGGCGCGGCATGGCGCAGCGTGGAGCAGCGTGGCGTGGCGCGGGGCATGCAAATTTCTTTCTTCCGCTTCACGCCTCTCGACCTTGACTGGGCGGCCGAAGGCGTTGGACCGTGCGTGTCGGCCCGAAAGCCGGTTTTTAAATATAAAATTCAACTGAGCGAACGTCGTTAGTTCTTTGACAGCATCAGGCACAAGAATATGCGAGAGGGAGATGGTGGAAAATGTGAAAGCCGGCTGGATGACTACATTTTGTGTTAGAAATTAGCTACAGCTGGGAAACATTTTGAAAAAACAGGTAGTACTTAAAAAAGCTTTTTTATATTTTTTTAAGTAGTCTTTACAGTCATACAGTCATCATTCTATGTATCGATTATATTTGATTTGTTTTTGTAAATTGACTTGATTTGGAATTTGTTCCAATACTATAAGGAATTTTAAGCATTTGTGGATGACAGAGAAGATATTTGTTTTCTTACATTATCCGTCTGAGAAATTTTCTTGTCGTCAGTGAATGTTTTTACGACGATTTACAAAAACGATTTATAGAATTTGCGCAGGGGCAGCAATGTAATGAGGTCATCGTCGTGTAATGTAATTTTCCTTGCGAGTAATCTGGCCTTTGTCTTTCTATGGCACGATAAACTTATTTCTCTACATTTCTTAGGCTCCTGTGCCTAATAGAACGTATCTTATTCAGGTACATGATTTTATTAATTTACTTTGTTCAAAATGTGCGTGCGCCCGTGGCGCTACAACTTATAGAAATTAAACTTATTTTTTATACTATACAAATGGAATGATTAGAACAATCCAGTAGAATGTCGTCGATGCACCTGAAAAAAATGGCTATGGGAAGGGAATGTAGTTTAAATAATGAAATCAAAGGAACGCTCGCATTTCAAAGATTTTAATAAAATGCACATGTTTATTTAGGTTAATTTAGCCCTACAACTCTTATTTGACATTGCCCCTTTGCAGATGCAATGACGATGTATTTATTTCATTCTAAATAGTATGTTGATTTATGAACTTACCACCAGGGTCCCGGTATCTCAATGTTTTATGATGTTGCTGATGGGAGACATGAATAGTTAAGAATGGAACGATGGATCAGATAGAATACGTGGTTGTATGAGAAGATCTCCATGTTTTAACCAGATGATGAAACCAGCCATGTCGTACGTGTATTCAACCCCGCATACATTGAGCTTCGCTTACCTGTACTATGCTCTAAGGTAATGAGCCAATATTGGTTGAGAATTTAATTAAAAGTGATTACGTTAATAAATAATAAATGTGGGTGAAGGATGAACCCGAAAAAGCGTTCTTTAGTTTCATAATAAAAGTCTTTTTTGCATAACGAAGTGCGAATAATGTGGCAGAGGAAGTGAATATCTTTTCAAGTTTCCACTTTTCTAATTACTTTCTATTAACACTAATTTTATGTTTCAAAAACATAGTTTTAACAGGCTATTCAGGTACACTTTTTGCATAAATTTTCATTATTATTATTCCGTGATGCATGGTTCACTCATGTCGTGGAGTGAATTCAGATAACAAATTGGATTAATGAGTAAATTACGAGGCGCATAATGGAAACCTATGTTCGGCATTTGGTTAGCGCACGGAAACGTGTTGGAATTTCGTTACTTAATAGACATTAACGTGGATAGTTTGCAGATCGCATTTCGTGAATTGGAAGCTAATATGTGTTTTGTGAAACGACGATGAAGGGGAACAACCTTCAGTGTCCCACAAAATGTAAAGACTTGAAATAAATTATTCCCCCTGAAAAATTAACAGATCTATTTTAAAATGCTCGGAGAAGATAATATAAATAGTTCCAAGATTTTAAAAAATCTCTTTGTATGGTGTGCACGGTCAGTGTTGTCTCGGTTTATTATTGATTCTGATTTCTTACTCATCATATCATTAAATTACTTGTGTATCATTGAGTCAGTATACACTTTAATGCACCGTGTTTAATTAAAGATTCATTTACGAAATTTGTGGGTTAACCATAAAAGAATATTCACGACAAGTTGCATAACCTTTCAGAGTCGGTTAAAAAGTATGCATTAGATACTAAAACCCTCCACACAACGATTTAAACTGTGACGCATCACTTATTGCTAATGTTCTTGTCTGGGTCTAAAGTAAAGTTGAGTAAATTCAAAGAAACGCTTATAGAAGACGGTTCAACTACTTCTTTAGAGAGAGGCTTGTGAAAATCTGATTTTCGTTTTGTAGGGAAGAGCGAATTAATCCTGAAGTCTGCCGTTGTATTGAATTACTGCACTTCACGGTGGAGATATTCTAAAAATTAATTAATCCCAGAGCTGTTTACGGTGTTAGACAATCGAGTTAAGCCATTTACTCGGCTTTAACTTAACCTTCGACACTCTTATTGTCCGTATTCAGCTGCATGTAAAATTCCCGTTTATGCTTTAGAGCTCACAAGATTCTTATATTTGTTAACAACTATCTCTTGGAAAGAAAAATAAAGGTGCTACAACACAGCAGAGTGATTCTTGCGGTAATTATAACTTTTTTCGTATAGTTAACTAAATATGTTCATTAATTCCATGAAAAATTGTTAATTACCTCTATGTTAATAGCATGCGTGCAATTAAAATTCCACCGTGCAATTATAATTCCATCGTGCAATTAAAAATCCACACCTACCAATCAGAATTCAGAAAAGGAGCGAAATCGTGTAATTAAGAAACTATAACACACACGAAGCAACGGTATCTGCAGTCGGCCGTGAAACGTGAACAGAAAAGTACATCACAACGTACTACCTCATTTACTAATTTACTACTAGAATTCATTTTACTAATTGAAAGAAGTATAACACACTAAGAGCATTTACTAACTTACTTAGGACCAACTTTATAAAAAAAAATAAATCAATTGGTGAACATGCAAAATTAATGGTTCCTTTATCATCACAAAATACATGCACGATTTTATGGATACCCTTATCTGTACTATTAAAACGATAACGTATAAAAACTCCTTTTGAGTTACTAGCATACTTCAGACCAGTATTACATTCCCCTCCAGGACCTTTGACGAACGGTTATATTCCTGGAAAATTAAAATTTTTATTCTCTTTCGTCAATCTCAGGCAAAACAGAGTTACATGCACGTTCTGTAATTACGCAAATTTACTGTGTTTTTGCGAGGACATTTCAGCACGCATTGCGTGCTTTCATACGAAGTTTTATTGTCAGTCATTCGCCTCGTGTTAAGATTCACAACGAGAATTAGCACTACCGAGTCTTAGCGGATGTGCGGGTTAAAACAGTGAACTTCTTCCGCTCAATTGTTTGCCAAACAGCGAGCACGATTTGTACGAATCGTGCCCACGGCTCGCCACGTGACACTACGTCGCATTTCCCCAAATCTCCCACGGTTTTAACTGCCTTAGGGGATTTGATTTCTAAAAAATTCCAGAACATTTCAAAATCGCCTTGTTGATTGGATGATTAGCCCTTACCTCTATTCACAAACCTAAATTTACTTACTTCATTGCATTCTCGCAGTAGCGAGATGTTTTAGAGAAAATTAGTCCTCTGTGGTGTCCGGATGTGAGGTTTATTTCGTAAATAATTGAAGGGTTTTCCCAAAAAAACCTAATTAGTCCAAAACTGAAGAAATGGAGTAAATGATGTTACATTATGCGAACTTTTATGCATGAATAATATCGACTCAACAAAAAATTAATTAGTTCAAAAGAAAACAAACGAAGAACAGTAGGCATGCTAGTAAGGTTATTTAGGATGTTTTCTCTTATTTCCCACAGATTGGATTTCATTACCAATGTTGTTTTCTCAAGAAATGCTTTAATTTATTTTATTATTTGTTAGATAATAACTTCCTTGAAGAATTGCATGATTGTAAGATTGTTTCTTTCTGTTGCAGACTCCTGAAGCAGAAGAATCAACACGCGACGTTGTGGAACATCTCCAACTCTGTAAGTTCCATTCATTTGATTCATTTAGTTCTGGAGTACTAAATTTATATTTAAAGAAATATGAAACGGACCTAATTTTTAAGATTAATACGAGTTTATACCATTTGGATTTTTGCATTCATAAAAAATAATTAAAATTTCTGAATATGTAGACTCAATTGAAAAAGTGAAAGTTATGTTAATTTTTGGGAGTGTAGTATATTGTTGCTTAATGTAAATGGAAGACTTTTTACTTTTTCACCTCACTTTTAATGAAGGGAATGTGTTATCGTTTGCCAAAAATCGGCGATTTTTTTAGAGAAAAACTCTTACTACCGGGCCCTGATAAATAAAAAGTGGATAAATGTTGTTTAGGTAAATAGTAAATTATTTCTTCCAACCCGTTGTGTAGCCAGAATACAAGTTTGTGTCCTTCACCCCGGAAAATCAATTGATGTGAAAACGTCTGCCTGCCTGTCCTTCCGTCTGTCCATCCGTCTGTCCATCCGTCTGTCCATCCGTCTGTCCATCCGTCTGTCCATCCGTCTGTCCATCCGTCTGTCCATCCGTCTGTCCATCCGTCTGTCCATCCGTCTGTCCATCCGTCTGTCCATCCGTCTGTCCATCCGTCTGTCCATCCGTCTGTCCATCCGTCTGTCCATCCGTCTGTCCATCCGTCTGTCCACCCGTCTGTCCATCCGTCTGTCCATCCGTCTGTCCATCCGTCTGTCCATCCGTCTGTCCATCCGTCTGTCCATCCGTCTGTCCATCCGTCTGTCCATCCGTCTGTCCATCCGTCTGTCCATCCGTCTGTCCATCCGTCTGTCCATCCGTCTGTCCATCCGTCTGTCCATCCTTCTGTCCATCCGTCTGTCAATCCGTCTGTCCATCCGTCTGTCCGTCCGACTGTCCATCCGTCTGTCCGTCCGACTGTCTATCCGTGTGTCTATGTAATCATCTAAACCTTTAAGATGATTATTTCGAAAAATGATAATTCCCGAGGAATCTGAACGAACGATTTTTAGGAGTACTTCACATAAAGCCTCAAAATTGTCAATATTTTCTCAATTTTTATTTCACTTTGTCCTTATATAACATAAAGAACTCTTGAAAAATCTCATTTTCGTTTCTCCCGGATTTTTCAAAAAATTAAAATAGTTTTTGGGTGTCTTCCTTTAACTACAATATTGAAGAGATGTTTCTCATAATAACATCTGTTCTTTAAAGGCAGGTCTTGAAATAAAGCCAGGTATAATTGTTTCAAAATATGAGCAGTTTACGCGTAATTTTGCGTGAAATATAGGCTATTTATCTTTTTTTTCTCCAAAATGGCTCCACTTTTTTCCCCTTAAATTTTCTTTACGTATGTTTCAAATAACAGTATAAAACTCTTGCTGGTTCCATTTTCGGTGAACTTTCTTAATTTTTGACAGTTGAAAGATATGGTAAATTTATTAAGTACAATATTGAAGATAGAAATTTGAGATTTTCTTAAATGAAATCTATTTTAAAAAATTAATTCTTTGAATAAGGTCATATAAAATATTTGAAAAACGAGTAGTTGTGCACAATTTCTGCCTGAATTTAATGCAATTTATAAAATAACAATTAATAATAAGTTTTTTAATTTATACAATTTATAATTTTTTTTCAAAATACGCTACTTTCTACAATTATTTCTCTCTTAGATAGAGCAAATGGCGCTTCAGAATGGCACAGATCACTTTTTCGTTCAAGTGTCTGAATTTTCAAAAATTTTGAAAGTTAGAAATAACTGGAGAAATTATGTGCTGTTCTAGGTCCACTTATGTCTTGAGTATTTCCTGTAAAAGATGGGGGTTAAGAGGGAGTGTACTGTACGAGTATGTATGGGAGTATACTGTATGAATCACTGGTTTTCAAATTCCATTGTAATTTACGAACAGCTTCAGACACTTTTGGAAAAAAGAAAGGAACCCTTATATTGGTCGGAGGTGAATACCGGGGGTCAGTAACATTTGTCAGTGAACGCACAGTAGTTTGGTAGAGTGTACTCAAGAGAAATGTTTAATCATTTGGTTGATATCATTTGGATGAATACAGAGGCGGCAGCGAAGAAGTAGAAGCAGAGGACGAAGAAGGAAAATAAAAAAAAAGCTCAGAAAAATTTTATTTCTTAACTTCCGCCCCACTGTTCGGATCAAGTTTCTTTGCTATCATCCTGAGAAAAAGAGGAAATATGTGAATGATAATGAAACAAAGAGAAATAGGGCGAAAGAAAATAAGAAAGAGAGTAAAAAGTCATCGGGAGTGGTAGCTCAGTGCGGTAGCATCAACTGATGTCACTGTAGCGCCTCTGACCGGAAGGTCCTAAGTTCGAGTTCTGACGGCGACAGGATTTTTGACACTAGTTTTTCTGCTAGGTCGAATTCAGTCGCTGTCTGGAGGAGAATTCTAGCCGCCGCACCGGCTGCTTTAATCGGTAGTTTTCCGTGGTTTCTCCGATCAACACCAGGCGAATGCCGGAGCAGTACCGTACCAAACGGACCACGGACCGTGCGCGATCTTTCCTTCCTCCTCCTTGTCCTATCCTCTCCCCTTCCACACACACACTTACACTAACATGCACACATACACTACCACATATTCCGGGAGGCCGTTCGGGAGCTTAGAGCTTTTCCCGGCTGGTGGGAGAGTCCTGGTTAGGGAGAAAACCCACTAGCCGACGCTGGGTCGTCGTCAGATCTCGCCATCCAGTAGGGGAAGATCACTGACATCTCAAAAAAAGCATGCACTACACTTCCGGGACTAATGACAAATGCCGTTGACGTGCCAGGAAACACGAAGAAACCAATCAGTCAATCAGTAAAAAGTGGATGAATTCATGGGGAACAATCTGTAAAAAGGACACTAAATGCTTGTTTCTGAGCTTTTCATCCATCTGAATTTGACACTCGGACCAACTTACTCCGCCATCGGCTTCATAAGTCTCACGCCTGCGCGTTTAGCTCCACAATTTAACCGGGCATAAAAGCCATTGGCTTCGTTTTGCGAGGGGAAATTGGCCTAATTTTTACGACAAAAATTGCTCCCTTCCCGCTCTCACCCTCCGCGCTCTCTCGCTTCCCACTTCTCCCTTCCTCCGCCCTTCGTAACACCCCGTGCCGCCGCCACCGCCGCCGCTGCTCGAAGACTAACTTCGTTGACGTTAGTTAGAACACTTGTCGCTGGAAATCGCTCGTTACCTTGCTTTAAGAGCCTGCCGTGGCTTTCATTGCGTTGGCGTTGGCTAACGGTCGTGTCAGCATGTTGAGTCAACGGTGATACGCGATCATGCACGTTGTTTTCTCTAAGCTTTGCTGCATTTTTTCTCTGATATTTTCAAATGTTTTGAAATATTATGAAATATGCGATTTGCGAAATATTGTGAAATATGCGATTTGCGAAATATTGTGAAATATGCGATTTGCGAAATATTGTGAAATATGCGATTTGCGAAATATTATCAAATATGCGATTTGCGAAATATTATGAAATGTGAGAGTTTTTTTTCTTTTTTGAAAGCGATGTTTTTACATATTTAAAGTGAACCGTCAAATATTTGCGCAGTCAAAGGTATTCTTTAAATACATTTTCGATAACTTGAATTTAAGCACTACAGTTGGAAAAATGAATTAGCTTGTTATTGAAGTGTCAAGTTGTTAGAAATTAGTAGAAGGCTGGGGCGTTAGGGCATCGTATAGAAAAATGTATAATCTCAATTAATTTGTTGAGGGAAATGAGGAAGCATCATTTCGTGATACAAATCCATTTCCTCCATTGTCGATCCCAGACATTGTTTGTTTGCCACTGATATAATTCAAATTAAGGATAGGTGTTTGTGTTTATTTACCTGATAAAAATTCCAACTTGTCACCCGAAATAAACTGTTTTATATTGGCTTAAAGGATGTCATTTACGGTATTTCACCACGTTGTGCTGTTTTGCAGTTGAACCTGTATTGGAAAGAATGTATTTTATGGAAGGCTTAAATGTTTCGTTTCGATGTAAGTTGGTGATGGCTGGAAAAGGGTAAAAGTGTCTGTCCCTCTCCTTCTTCGCACTATATACAAAGTGAATTTAAATGAACTAACATTTTATATGATTCGAGCGAAAAAGTTTCATGTAATTTTAAGAAATAAAATGTAAGAAAAACAGAAAATATGCAAAACAGTTTACAGATCACTAGAAAATTAATATTGAAAATTTAATTTAAACACACTGAAAAACGTTTCCAATGTTTCCTACTAACTACATATTTTCTCATCTCTTTATTGTGTATTTTATAGCGAGCTGATGTCTATCAGCAACAGAAATGCATTTGTGCATGGCTGAGCATAATGCTGTGAACTCATTCAACTGAAAGTTCTCTGTAAGGTACGTATTTATTTTTCGACCATCCTCTGATGCGGCACTTGTCAAAACGCCGATTTTTATACCCCTCCTACTCTTAAATTGCAAATATAAACCTTATTTGCTACTACAACGGCCAAATATATTGCAAGATATGAATTTGAAAGTCAACGTTTTAAATAAAAATTGAAAATATTCATATTTATCATCTTCCATCATCTTTCAATCATCATTTAATAAAATTGCAAATAGACTATTCCTTCCCTTCCGTCTTGCCTTTTACTTTGTTTGCTTGCCAAAGCGTTCTTGGCTGTAGTATTTTCCTCCAGCAAATAGACCTGTATTACAGAATTTTTCCTATAAGTACTTTTCTTTCAATCTGACTTGTACCATTGTTTTCTGTCTTGTCTTACTGTGAAGGATAAATCTGGCACATAAAAAATGTGTATATGATATTTATTTCTATAGTTTTAATTGAAATCTTGGCACAGATCCCTAAAAGCTCTATCCAGACTTATATTGATGTTGTATATTTCAAACCTGAAATGTAGAGTAGATAAATCCATTGAAAGGGACATAAGAATACTCGCAGTTTTTATTTTGCTTTGTAATTCACTCATAAACTATTAATTTGTAATTACTTAAATTAGAAGGAATTAGATTTATTCAAGTTACGTTAAATTGCTAATTATGAGCTTCTGACAATGAACAATCTCACCGTCTCAACAAAATAGCAATTTATTTCTTAAATAAGCGAAAGGAATTGTAATGTTTTGCGTGGAGAGGAATTTGCTAATTACATCGTAGTTTTGACAGCCTCTTTGACTTGGCATTCATCTCGCTCGGGCAGATCTCGTCGTTTTCGCTGACATTGCATCGCCCGTCGCGCCGTACCCGTGGATTAAGTGTCCCACGCCTTTCTTACGCTCATTTCCATTTCTCTTTCTTTCCATTCCTTCCGCCCTCTCGCTGCCCACACTCTTCCTCTCAGTCGCAGCCACTCGCGTCACCCGCGCTTCTCCTCACCTTGCCCCGCCCCTCCCTTTCCCCCCTCCCTCCCCATCGCTACTTCACGCTCTCTGCCGCTTCCCCTCGCTTCACGCCGCCTCCACTTCATTTTGCTTGAAATTTCCTCGCTCTGAAAAAAAACTCCCTTACGTTCGCTACCCTTTGCCGCCGCCCCCCGCTTATCGTTCCCACGCGCCGCCCTAGCTTTTCCCTGGCACGCTGATTTTTTTTGGACTCGCTATTTCTCTTCCCTTTGACCAGGAGCTCCTAGGTTTCAGTCCCGACGATAGCAGGATTTTCGACACTAGCTACATTGCTAGGTCGTGTTCAGTTGCGTCTGGAGGAGAATTCTGGCGGTCGGCTGCTCTGATCGGTAGTTTTGCGTGATCTCTCCGATACACACCAGGCGAATGCCGAATGCGTAGTACGGGCCACGGACCGCGCGCGATCTTTCCTTCCTCTTTATTGTTCTATCCTGACCCCTTACACATGTACTACACTACCACATATGACAAGAGATAGATAGATTGGGGCTTAGAGCTTGGCTCAGCTGAGGTGGTGCCCCGTTGGTGGAAGATACCTGGTTGAGGAATATCGCGCTAGCCGACGGTAGGTCGGCGCCGGATCTCGCTGACACCTCCCGAAGAAAAAAACATGCTCTACATTTACGGAACTAGCAGTTTACGTGTTCGGAATCACTATCAATCAACCCACCTCTCCTATTTTCCCTCAACAACCTTTTCCCACCTCACACGCCGCTCGTACTTTTCTCCACCATGTTGCGTTTTCCCCGCTTCGCCGTTTCTCTACTCTCCTCGCCCCACCGCACTACTCTCCTACCCACCGCCTCCCGTCATTCACTAATCTCCATCACTTTTATTTCTTTCCCAACGGTCTCTCCCCACCTCCCACGCCGCCCCCTCTTTTCCCCACCGCGCTGCATCTTTCTCCATCTCACTGTTACTCTCCCCTCCCTACGACCTCACGTCATTCACTCCCCTCCACTGCCTCCCCTCCCTTTCTCCATCGTTTCCAACGCCCCACCCCTTCCGCACTCACCCCGCTCTCCGCAGCCAGCGTTCCGTCACAACAGGCGCCCACGCGCTCCACCCCGAGTCCTTGAACCGGAGCCGTCCGAACCCGTTTTAACGACATTCTGTCCCGACGGCGCGGCGCCCTCATTTAATTATACCAACGACAGCCCGCGTGGGCGGTGGGTCGGCCTGCGAGCGGGCGCCCACGGACGCTGCTGCCTCAACGCTTTCAGCGCCGACGCCACAGGGCTCCTGCCGCCCGGGCACGCGGATCGTCCACGCGTGCACCCGCAGGAAACCCATTGGCACTGCTAATGCTCGCGCGACCATTTTTTTCTCGATATTAGCGCCGGATTTTTAGGTAGAGATCCACAGCAACTTTTACCGAGTCATCTTCGCTAACCTTTTACGTAATCATCTCGCCAAGCTTTTTAACTAATCATTCACGCCAATTTTTTACGTAGTCATCCACGCCAACGTTTTACCCTCCTCTCCCCAGCCAGCGTTCCGTCACAATAGACGCCCACGCGCTACTACCCCGAGTCCTTTTCCTCCCCTCCTACTCTCTTCCCCTTTCCATTCTCCAAAATTATCGTCATTATTAGTGTCTTCGATCTGTGTGCGTTTTAATTCTTACAAAAGTAAAGTGTTCAGGGGAAAAATCTGTCGTCATATCTAGGAAGATAAATTCCTTTCGATGTGTAAAGTGTTGAAATGTCAGCTAGTTCAGGGCTGATAAAACGTAGAAATTATATATTTGCTTCGTGTATGACTCAAACGGCAAAGAGAGAGAGAGAGAGGGGATAGAGAGAGAAGATAGACAGAGGATAAGGAGAGAGAAAGAGAGAGAGAGAGAGAGAGAGAGAGAGAGAGAGAGAGAGAGAGAGAGAGAGAGAGAGAGAGAGAGAGAGAATGTGCCTTTTTGAGAAAATCGTTAGCCCTTGAAGTTCAAACTAATCATCGAAGAGACTACACAAGGCGAAACGAAGATTCTTGCTCCCGACTCTAACTTAGTACCTTTGTCCATAAACAGGGGATGGACCACCCAATTCTAAGTATGAAATCACGTAATTGTAAACATGAAAACAGTTTAATGAGTGTTCTGGGGAAAGCTTTATTTTACATTCAGTGAAGTTCCACTTTTTTTATACTGGATCAGAAATTTCCAGGAACAACTTCTGATAACTTGTTTCTTCGCATTTCTTTTATGTTGACCCATTGCGTTAGCAATACTGGAAGAGAAGCCTAGTCTGGTCAAAAATGACTTCCACGAAGTACACAGTTAAACTGTGATCACGAAGAGATCCTTTTGTGTTTGTATACAATGAACTGCTGCTTCCAATTTATGCGAGAAACATCGATCGTCCACACAACAAGCACCACCTACAGCGCGTTACATTCGAGTTTACATTTTAAACATGGTATTTCATTTTACGATGTAATATAGGAAAAAATGCACGGAACAGACAAATTTGATAAATGAGAAATATGGTTCAATCTCTGCATACTTATTTTACTGAGATCGTGAAACTGATTTTTGAATTATTCAAGAATTTCATATTGGATACAATTCTGGTAATGATTTTTGGTGGATAAAATATTTAAAATTACAGTCCATAAATCTAAGTTCAGTTTTAAAATATCGTGGTAAAAACTAAAATAGTTTAGGAAAAACCATTGTTGAGGCTGCAAAATAGCTTCATCGGAGTTTTTGGAAGAGCCACAGACGAACGAAACGGGTTGCTCACAAGCTTGGACACAGTTTCCTTGCTTGGCACAATGGAAAATTCTGAAACACAATTATTTAAGGATTATTAGTTTACCTCAGCGTAAGAATTATTGAATACTGTAGAAATTGTCAATGTTACCTTGTCTTAGGCGAACAGAAGATTGTTTTCTGTCGTAATTCGGGCGTAATACAATTTAACTCTTGTTCGCGCGCCAAAATACCTTTGGGTACAGAATCTACAACGGCTGTAAAGTAGCTCCCGCTACCAACAGTCAAAAATAGAATTTGTTCAATGTAGCCAGGATGTAAATTACTACTACGCCTTTTTACCGACGAGGCAATCTTTTGATAAAATGCTCGGCTGAAAAAATCTCCAACAATTGACTCTGGTGGCGTCATATCAAGAAATGCATTTGATTCCCAAAAGTGCCAACACTGCGGGTTTCCCGTATTTGACGCGATCTCGCGAGTGTCTATGAAAGCAGTTCAACTTTTCAAAGCAGTTTGTCCTTCCAAAACGTTTCGTACGAAAGACGTCTTTGCCTTTTTCTCTGGAAGCCAGCACGCGGTTTTACAGAAAAAATATTCCAACGTGGGACGTTTAAAATGCATGATCCTTGCTGTTAATTAGCGCCAGGGAATTGTTATAAATAGTAGAATTTCAAGTACGGTGCCAAATTAGAATTAATTTTGGCAGCTTATGTGCCAACAACTACACAAATATGCTACGTTAAATTGTATTGTATTAACAACACAATAATGAGATGAATATCAAAAATTACACACAATGAGTTCCCATCGCCATTATTCACCTACCCTTCTTTGAAAGATAAAAAAATTAACTCCCTAAAATAGTTTGACCTCCTAACCTAATTGTAAAGTAATAATCGCACCACGTCTGGAATTCCTCTCGAGAGTATCGAATCATCTTATGTTTGCATATCCTTGAGCTCATTTCCACTTCATTTTTGTGTAGCCCATTTTACGCAAATCAGATATCCGAAGTCTTCATCTTGTCTATTCTGTCTGGAAAATTAGCACACTCTAGTGCCCCTGACTCGGAGAACAGTCTAGGAAAGTCAAGCAATCACGAGAGCTCTACAACGCTCGCCTATTACTCGTGCTTCGACTTCTAAGGGATTTTACCAATACAGAGAGTAACATCGTAAGGATATAGAGTAAGAAGTGACTGAAAATTGCCTTCGCGCCCGTGAGGAGGGGCTTCTCCGATTTAAGTGGACGACATTTCTGCGCAAAAAAATCTAAAGTCGCTATCATTGTGAAATGATCAGAAATAATTCGATGATTTTGCATAAGATGGAGCGGATTTATCTGAGAAATTTCAAACTGCGAGTGGAATTTAGCTAGCCTAATTCACGAATTAAAGTCATAAATTCGATTAAATAGTACAAAAAACGTAATGTTGAAAATATTGCGTGATGGGTTGCTTTATTTTCTAAACACTTGAACTCCATCTGTGGTAAAGCGATAGCGAAATATACACATGTCAACTTTTAGATTTTAAGCGCCCGTGATTGGTTTATAATCTTATTATAATACGCTAGTGGCTAGGTTAAAATTTAGGAGTCAGGAAAAGAATGCTCAAAGAAATATTATATTGGCAGAACAAAAAGTGACAATCTTGAAATGAAATACTACTTTGCAAAGGTTGCGCTGTTTACAATAACATGCTGGAAGTTTGTTGGCGCTCAATAATGTATTGTTTACTGCCCTCTCTGCAGAAAGCATTTTCCACCTCAATTACTCTTGTAATTCACTGTTTAGCGCGGAAGAACGAACCGAGAGGCCAAATCGATCACCAATGCTTAGGGCGGATTCCGAGAGAGGTTGTTACTGAATCCTTCTGTTGATGTAACACAGAAATTATCAGAAGTAATATCACAGCACTTTGAGTGATATTTGATGTGACTATTTTACAAATTAACACATTACATGAATCGAATGGATAATGAAAATCACTGCAATTAAGAAATAGGGAAATATTACTCAGAACTTCTAACGTTTTATGTGAAATTTTCAGTCAGTTCCGAGTTATCGCTGCCTCCTGGAAAAACCTTTATCCAAGGAAAATATTAATAACAGTCTTTTTATTGAATATTTACATCCGTCAGCCTGTGAGGCTTTTGGCAGAAGGTTAAGAAATATACAATTTAATTTAGATTATAAGAGTTGAACGAGAAACAAAATGTAGCTAATGCATCATTCGAAAAATTAATTAAATTCATTTACTATAAGTGAGCTTTACTTTTGATGAGAAATGCTAAGGAAGATGAAAGAAAATTTTCGGAAGTTTTCATTTTATTCTGTTTTGGTGATGATTATGTTAACCTAGCTGAAAATTGAGGGCAGAAAATATATGATTTATATGAGAATTAAATTTAGTGGAAATAACAGTTCAATGCAGAAAATGATATTAACAATGTTTCAATTTTATGAAAACAATTTTAAACAAAAATTTTATGAAAACAAGAAATTAAAAAAACAATTAAGTAAATCAAAACTACTTGAAAGAACATTTAAAAGAAACACAATTAATAATGTTGTAGAAAGTTAGGTTTTCAAAGGCCTTGAGATTCGATAGAAA
This sequence comes from Teleogryllus occipitalis, assembly GCA_011170035.1. Taxonomy (NCBI): domain Eukaryota; kingdom Metazoa; phylum Arthropoda; class Insecta; order Orthoptera; family Gryllidae; genus Teleogryllus; species Teleogryllus occipitalis. Next base: position 57,707 of record BLKR01003084.1, on the reverse strand, counting down.
AATTTGAAATGGAAGACGTAGAAACTGAATTAACGGTGGAATTCTTCAATTTCTCATGAATTGAACATACGTCTGTACTCATTAAATATTACTCTGTGATTCCCATATCTAAATCGGTCTCATATTAACAGGAGAGATGAAAAACTTTGCAGAAGCCACATGGTTTGTTTTTAGATAAAATACCTATAACTTGAGTGTATAAAACAGAGTGTATACAGAGGATTTTTATTTGTTCAAAAAATGACACTTCTGATAAAGTTTCTGAATCACGATGAGGAAATAGCATATGCGGGGACATGATTTATTTTTTATCGATTTCTGTGCCATGTTTCACTGTACTTTTAAATGTATCATTCGAAAATGAAAACAGACAAACATAAATTTCTTTCGGTACGTGAATAGCATCAGTGCAAATATTATTATTTGCGATATTTTTATTTTTAAAGAAATAACAATGTAAAAAAATCGAAGAGGAAACCTCGAAAATTATCAAACAACCTCTTAAGACAATTTGAAGCACATTTTGCCTAATTAACTACTTTGACATTCTGAATGGCTGGGCCGCAATAAGCACTCGAACGTTGGTTTGAAAAAATGCTTTCTAGCCAAAATTTGCGTGGTAGAAATATAGAAACACAGAAACACAAAAATTGTTTATTATTTACAAAAAATGAAAATATTTGTTCAGAAAGAAAAATTAAATACATTTTTCGACATTATAAATATGTATGTTGTTCTTTACTACAGTTTTGAATATTCAGTTTAATTTTTCACAAGAATAGCATTTCCCACAAAGCTGTTAGTGCACCCAGCTTCTCAATTACCTTCTCGTTTCTCAGTGTTGCCGCATATCCATGCGTTCTCGCGTAATGAAGGAGTTATCTCTCAGACGCTGTAGTAGTTGAACGCGGTCAATTACAAGATAGCGCCCTTAGCGGCCCCTCACCAACGCAACGCTGTGTCTCGGCTGGGCGCTTAGACGGAGAGCGGAGCATCGCCGAACACGGCCAACTCCTCCCACGACATAGAAGCTCTTAAGTAGCTCTTGCCCCCTGCCGCTGCCACCTCTACTTCCACCTCCACCGCCCCGCCTCCGCCCCGCACCTTACCCTGCCACTGCCCCGCCCCTGGCCCCGCGGCGGCCTCCGCCCCCTCTCTCTCTCCGCCCCCTCTCCGCCCCCCTCTCAACCCCTTCCCCCCCTCTCCGCCCCCTCTCCCCTTCCCGCCCCCTCTTCCGCCCCCCTCTCCGCCCCCTCTCCGCCCCCTCTCCGCCCCCTCCGCCCCTCAACCCCCCAAACCCCTCCACCCCTCTCTCCGCCTTCACCTCCACTTCCGCCTTCGTCTTCGCCACTGTCTTCGCCTTCGCCTCCCCCTCTGCCTCCACCTCCGATACGAATACAGACATTCCTTTTTGTCTTTACACTCACCTGTGACTCTCCCTCCTTTTCTTCACGACCATTCGCTTTTTGCTTCACGTCCTGCGTTTCTATTTCTTCTACCTTTTCATTCCACCTTTGTTGCCGCCCTCACATCCGCCATATCTGAGCCCATCTCCATCTTTACTTTCTCTTCTGTCTTTGCTTCCGTTACCTTATATATTGTGACGGACCGGGTTCCGATCCTGTGCATCAGTAAATCTATTGAAGGGGTCAGGGTTTCTTTTTTTGCGAATGGGCTCCGGGGTGGTGTAAACATTGATACGACTTCCAAATATAATTAACATACACAACTTTATTTCAATAATTATACAATAACCTTGTAACTCTTTTAGCTTGGACCCTTATACCTCGAATCACTGCCTTACTCGTTTACATAGTAGTCAAAATATTCGAATATGATACCAAATTCAACCTGCTGGTCGTCTGGCAGCGTTGTTCATGTCCGGTTCATGCCCACCAGACGTTATAATAATAATAATAATAATAATAATAATAATAATAATAATAATAATAAAATTGTCTTTATTTGTGGCGAGGCTCAGGCCTTAAGGCCTGCTCTTCCGCCTAACCACTTTAATTAATTTACAATTTTAAAAATTACAGTTGAGGCGTTCGGATGTAATTAATATTAACTGACTTTTAAGGATTCAGATGTAATTAATATTACCTGACGTGTGGCAGAAGAAGAAAAAAAAATCAATTTGTGACTACCAACTACATTAATTTATCAGTATGAGCCAAATGAATTTATTGCCATTTTTTGTTTATTCTTGAAATTTTGCAAAATGGAAAGACATGATGTAAGGAACATTCTTAAAAAATATATAATAAGATAGGTCCCACTTATTCCACTTACAATCAATAATTCAAAATTCGCCAGAAATGTCAGTTGTCATTACCCGACAGCCTCAACTGTGAACAATAAACAAAAACAAAAAAGGGGGGGTTATTTTACATTTACGTCTGGGATGCAATACTAGGGACCATCCCGGCATACGCCTTAAGCGATTGAGTAAACCCAGAAAAAACCTCAATCAGGATGGCGGCTTAAGGCCGAAATATTGAAAGGAAGAAATATCAGGGCTGAGAGTGAAAAACAAAAGAAAAGGGGAAGAGAAGCAAATGGAGGTGGACAAGAGGAGATAAGAAAGAAATGATAATGAAAAGGATACGGGGGGATCAGAAGAGAAAATATAGTACATATAATTTTACAATTACATAACAACAGCTAGTTCTTGATGACATATACAATGCATAATCTCAATCAACAATAAGGGAAATTACCACATTAATCATTAGGTAAAGGCACTTACAAAAGGATATCTTACGGTATAAAATACAGAAAGTGTCAATAAAATAATACTGTGACTACTGATTTTCTTTGTAACAATAATAGTAATAAAATATATAAATAATAATAAAAGTGACAAACATCATAATTTCAGAAACATTTGTAAGCTGTAGTTCTACATAATATTTTCTTATTTTACATTTAGAAATCTATTACATTATAGTAACAAAGTTGTATTTTAGATATAGCTATATAATTTCTCTAATTTTAAACATTGTATCAGCAGTAATAGGATTAGCTTTTACTGTATCCTGAAGTAGGAAAGGAGGAAGATGGCCAGGAGGAAGGGAGTGGGAAGAAATACTTTCGAAAATATGACTTAAAAAAGAAAAACAAAACAAAAAAACAGAAAAAACAGAAAAAACGATCTAGCATGGAGGATGATATGTAATAAAGGGATCATGGTCATTGTGTCAGAAAGTAATTAAGATAAAATTGCGGATAGAACATGTGTAAACTACATTTCATTGTTTTTTATCCAGACACCAAGTTGAGTTTTGAATTTTCTAAAGTTGCTAATTCTCTTAAGATGTGTAGGTAGTGAGTTCCAGTTTCGAATTACTGTGACAGTGTAAGATTTACTGTATGACACAGTGTTGTGTCGAGGTACGCACAGCAATAATGCCGAACGCGATCGCTCTAGTGTTAGCATTTTGAAGTTCTTAGACATGTGTGTTTGAAGGCCGTTGTACAAGATTTTATGGAGAAGCAAGAGGCTATGCAATGTTCTTCTTTTTTCAATGGAGCTAATTTTTGTCTGTCTGTAGTACGCAGATACGTGATCGTACTTACGAAGATCGAATATGAAACGAATGCATGCGTTTTGTGCTGTTTGCAACTTCCGTTGTTGCTTGGTTTTTAAGTCAGTGAGCAAGAAATCACAGTAATCGAAATGGGGCATAATTAGTGAAGTAATCAGGTTCATACGTGTGTTTATAGGAAGTAGTTCTCGTACGCGTTTTAAGGAGTGGAGGTCTTTGAAGACTTTTTGACAAATCTTACTTACATGCGTAGTCCAGCTGAGAGTGCTGTCTAAATGCATTCCTAGGTTCTTTACGTCGTTACACCAGGGTAGAGGGGAGCCATTTATACTAATGGACGGAAGGGTTTTCTCTAATTTGTTGATGGCGTTGCGGGAGCCTATCAGTAAGCTTTGGGACTTATTTGGGTTTAATAAGAGTCCTAGGGCTGCGGTCCATTTATTGAGAGCATTTAGGTCCTCATTTATTTTCTGAACTAAAGAGTTAAGCTCCGACGGATGTCCGCTGACATATAGTTGAAGGTCATCTGCGTACATTTTATAGTGACAGTATTTAAGACATTGTCCTACGTCGTTTACGTAAATTAAGAATGCTAAGGGTCCTAGAACTGTTCCCTGTGCAATACCCCGGGCGGTTCTAATGGCACTGGATCGGTTTTCACCTGATACTACGACTTGTTGACGACCTGAAAGATATTGTGAGAACCACCGTATCGTGGGTTTAGCGAAGCCCAATGCTTTCATTTTCTCTAGCAGGATATCATGATCGACCGAGTCAAATGCTTTACTGAAATCTAAGAGAATAAGTATTGTTAATTTACCGTTGTCAATGGCGATTCTGGCCTCTTCAATTAAGCTTAAAAGCACAGTTCCTGTACTTCTGCCTGATCGGAAACCATGTTGATGTTCACTTAAGAGATTTTTGCTGTCTAAATAGTTCGTTATTTGATGTCGTGCAATTTTTTCTAATACTTTAGATATTGTAGGTAGAATACTAATAGGTCTGTACTCAGGAGGATTTGTTGATTTAGGAAGAGGATGGACAAGTGCAGTTTTCCAAGAGGTCGGATAAGTTCCACTTATGAGAGAAAAATTTATTATATCTGTTACAATGGGATATATTATTTCGGCACAAAGTTTCAGTAATTTGGCATTAATATTGTCTACTCCAGAGGCGTTTGATTTTAGACTCTGAATAGTTTTAAGGACGTCAATATGACTTGTACACGCGAAGAAAAATTCTTCTGGAGTATTTCTAGAATGGAACTGTAAGTTTGATAGAGTCATGCTTTTTAATGAACTTTCGAAATGGGGAGCCATATTAGCGAAACGTTGGTTTAGGGAGTCTAGAGGTATATCAATTTGAAGCGGTGCTCGTGATCTGCCTATGCCAAGAGTGCGTAAAGATTTCCATACTTGTTTCGAGTCGCCATTTGTGCCCAAAACTTTGTGGTAATATTTACATTTCGCGTTTCTCAATTTTTGTGTAACAACATTTCTTAATTTTTTGTATTTAATTCTGTCGTTTTCGCATTTTGAATTTCGAAAAATTTTGAAGGCAGCGTCCCTTTGTTTCATTAAGCAACGTATTTCCTCTGTTATCCAAGGTGCCGGCGGACGTGTTGCACGAGCTTTCCTTACGGGTATGTGTCGATTAATTAGTTCCGTCAATTGATGAGTAAAAGTATTTACTTTTCTATCTAACGAACTTTCTTGAGAGACAAGATGCCAGGGCATAGACATACCGTCAGAGAGAAATAATTCAAGATTGAATCTTTTGAAGTCGCGGTATTTGAAAACTGTTGGCGTATATCTAGGGCATTTCATATTGTATGAGACGTATATGAGATCGTGTTTAGATATTCCAGGAACTGGTGATTGGTCATGAAATTTCACTTTGTCAAGATTCGATACAACGATATGATCTATCCAAGTATCTGTACTGATTGTATGGTGAGTTGCATTTAGTGGTAAGATAGAAAGATTCATTTCGCCAAAAATACGTTTGAATTTGTCGGCATGCGACGTAGATTTCAGAAGATTACAATTGAAATCGCCCATCAGTATTACGTTATCGTATTTACTTGAGCAAAGCGCAATTTCTTTGTCGATAGCTTCGATATTCCCTGTTTTAGGAGGACAGTACACTACGCCTAGGGCACATTTTTTGTTAAATATGGAAATTTCAATAAAGAGATATTCGTTATTCTGATTAACGTTATCTGCTGATGAAGTTATGTATTTATAAGTGAGATCATCGCGAAGGTAAATACCGACACCACCTCCCTGAGACGCGATATGTGGGTTCCGGTCACTTCTAAGAAAACGGTATCCAGGAATTGTGACAAGTGTTGTAGCAAGTGACATCTTTAGCCACGTTTCGCTAATAAGGAGAGCATGAAAACGGTGGGTTGAAATTAGTTCTCGCACTTCATCAAGATGACAATATAGCGATTGAGCATTTACATGACCTACAAATAAAGTTCGCGATGAAGATTTTGATATGGAGGAGTAAGTATTATGAGTAAGTGTTATTGGTTGGTTGCTTTGTCCATGTAATGAGGAAAGGTGTAGGGGATTCATGCTGGCGGCCATGCTTTCAGAAAGGTTGAAGAGAAAAGATGAAGGAAGAAAAGATGCTTAGAGGGGTGGGGAGGAAAGAGAGGATCCTTGGAAATTCCAAGCTAAGGGAGTGTTAAGCTGTGGAGTAGGGGTGGGGAGCGCTCTTACTTAGGCGGAAATGGCCTGCAAGTCGGCAATTGTCTGCGCGCGGGCTTTCCTGCTACCTGCTTTGATGACTATTGTGCCATCTTCCGTCCAGACGTTCCGCAGGCCAAATTTATCAATGGCCGCTCTCAGAACCTCCAGACGGGATCTTGTGAGGTCTTCTCGTATTGTGACACCGGTATTTTTCAATTGTCTTTTCTCCCGAAAGACTTCACGACGCTTCCTGTAACTTACAAATTTTACAATGAGCGGTCGTGTTTTTCCTGGGATCTTGGGTCCTACTCTATGACATCTATCAATGTCGTTCAGGCTCAAATCGACACTTATCTGTTTTGCCACATCAAGCGCAAGTTGATCTGGGTTTTCATGATCTTTTTCCTTGACTCCGAAGATCCGCAAGGAATTCCGCCGCGTATACATCTCAAGTTGGTCTGTTCTCGCGTCAAGCTCTGCTTTTAGATTTTTAATTTCTCTGTCTCTGTCTTCAATTTCCCTGCGCAAATTATTTATTAAATCGGTGTTAAAATTCATGCTCTCCTCTAACTGCTTGGCGACCATTCCAGTGAGGACCGCCGCCAAGGAGTCAAGGAAGGCAGGGCATTTAACAACTTCCTGAACAATTGAATTTATTTCTAATTGCAGATTGTTTTGGTTACTCTTAGTAGTTCCTCTGGTATTCGATGCCATGCTGACAAGTGAAAAATAAAGAGAGAAAAAAAAAACTACCCAAATTGAATTAAATAAGTATAAGTAGAGTTTAAAAGGAAAGATTCACAAGATAATAGAGGAAAATTCTAAGACACGTTAAAGGAAATAAATTTGAAAGAATTACTAAATGTATTAAACTACGGAATTAAAAGTACCAAACCAGGGATTTGAAAGTACGAGTTACTATTAAAAAAACGATCAAAAAGAGAATACCAGGAAAGCGATAGTATAAAACACAATACTTATCTTTAAGCTTTTACGTTGCGACGACTGGACCCGTGCTGTACACTGTGCCGTTGACCACCTGCGGAAAACTACCTGCGCCTAAACTCGGAGCGCTCCGGGACGATGTTCACTGGACGAGGGACATCCACAGACGACGTTCGGCACCCCTCGGCGTTGGTCGGCTGCCGCTTCGGCGTGTCCGTGGAGCGACCATGGCGTCGCTGCCTCTATCCCTCCGCGTGTCCAACCGCCCTCGGTTCGGCGTTGCTCGTCTCCGGATTACACCAACTGCCTCGTTCAGTCACCTCAAATATGAATTTCACTCACTATGCTCAAAATTACGATGCTGCTTCTTACGTCATATTACTATTACGCTACACGATTCTCCTACCGGCTTTCACATCGTCATTCACAGTCGTTAGCTTCCACACACTGATCACGTTATATATGTAGTCCTTGCCCCAATTACTCTCGTCGAACCTCCCACGAATGCGTCGCCTACACTTTACTAATATCTTCACTATTGTATTGTTCACTCACGAGTCTCTGATATCACATCTTACGCATCCGGCATTAAATATTCAGCCACGTCCCGCGCAATACGTGCGCTCCCCTACACTGCCTAGTTCTTACTACTCTGCTCTCGCCTCCCCGTCCGTTAACTCTCGTGCGTCGCGGGACCCCCTCTCGCGCTAGGCGGGAGCCGCCAACTGACGCGCCATCCGAATCGTAGAGGCCGCTTTGCGTTTCGTCTGGAAACGCGGCGCGTTTCAATATATATATATATATATATATATATATATATATATATATATATATATATATATATATATATATATATATATTCATTACTACATTTTTCTTGTCTTACGAAAGACAAGACGAAACAAGAGGATATGGAAATAATTTACCCAGTCAATGTATATATTTTGTACATTGTATACATTGTGTATATGTACAATGTATTAACAACATATGCATATTTTAGTCTATTCGAGAGTATCATTAACATCGATAGTAATTACGAACTGACTACAGATTAAACTGTAATGAGAAAATAGACATGTCATTCACTAATATGATGTCAATATATTAGTGTAATATGATGTCAATGTAATATGTAGTCATGGAAATAACAACTAATTGTAATTATTCTTGATATCTCTTCATACCACAATACTTCATTTCACTACATTCTTTCCACTTGAAGTCATCATTTTATTAAACAGAAAGGTCAGTCGTCTTTAATTTGATTGACGTAAAGAAAATAAAAAGTGCACCTAATACGCGAGTTTTTCTTACTTTTAGAAAATATCATGTTTTAATGTAGTGGTAATTGATATAATGTTTTCACATGTTTAGTAGACTTTGACTAAAAGTTTTTGTACAACTTTATTGACAGAAATATTTCAAATTCTTCTAAATTATACAACTGAATTTTCCTAAAACACTTTTAAATATTATAGTTTACGACTGTTACAACCCGCATTTAAATAGTTCACTCTTCATATTAAAGATACAAATGTGATCTCACTTTCTTGCATAAAATAAAACAGTTATAGAAACATGTAAAACACTACTGATACGAAACCGAATGGAGAAAATAATTTTCCCTGAAATAATTTTGCTTATGATTTGAAACCTTTCGTATGTATTTTCGGCTTTTTGTATTGCTTAAATGCTTTTGTTCCGCGCGTGGTATGGCGAGAAATCTCATATTCTAAAAATAGTCTTTGGAAGTGCCTCTCAAATTTCCCCTCCGTGAACAAAACTTTTGGTTTTCTTCGTAGACAATACATTTAACTATTAGACGAATCGCTTTGTTTATTATGGGAGTATACCTTGGACCGGAAACATTGCTAACACTTTTATAGGCCACTCCAAAGATAGCACGGTGGGAAAACGAAGTTAAAAGTTCAGCAAAGAGAATAGGTGTTTGTACTTTCTCACTTCCAGATGAAGTAAACACATCGGCTGAAGAGTTATCTCTACTGTAGAAACGAATTCCGTCGATTTGTATATTTCGAACTGCGGACCGTAAAAGCAGAAAATCTGACAAAGGTCATTTGCGGATTCAAACACTCCGAATTCCTTAAAATTTGTTACAAAATGTTCAAAACGACAAAAACAAGTTGTATTTTAGCTTCGCCATTTTACAGGAACAAATAGGAAAAACATCCTTTTTTTTACTTTTCAGTAACCTTTAATCCGGAGCAAAGTGTATTAGAAAGCAAAGAACACGCAATAATGCACTTTCATCTTGAAGATTACGCTTTTCATGTATCTGTTTGAAAATATTACAAACGGAAACAAAGGAAGGTTTATACTTTCCATGAAAGAAATCTATAAGGCAACAAAATGCAGAATATTAATTATTGTTTCTTGTAGTTTTTTAAAGTTTTTGTAATAAAGAAGTGTCTTGTTTGAGGAATAAGGTGTCACGTGGAAAACACGAAACTTTGTAGTGTTAATTTCCATAAATAAAATATAATTTTTGTGCACCAACAGCATCTGAATACTCTCCCTCTCTCTTTCTCTCGCACTCACTCATACACAATACACTAAAGTATATTTTCATCCGGAAAATAATTCTTCAAGATATAATGCAAGTCATCCCGTTTGTAAAAAATGTTTTTCTTTACTCTAAAAAAACGGTTCTCCGTAGGATTATTTTTTGTGCAAAATGACAATTTTCGTGTCTTCTCTGTGCAGTGTTTCCACTTGCTTGCTGTGCACAATTTATCAGATTGATAGATGTAGGTGAGGAATACTCATATCGCACATCATTGCAGTTTAAAACGCATTTTGATTGTAATATGTAAACATTATCCCTCCTTTTTTATTTTTTCTCCCACTTGCGTACGTAATGAAATACTTTTCGAAATCCATGTTTAGAAACAGATTTGTAGAAACCATTAAATATACCAACTGCTGTTTAAGCTAGGGAACGTTTGTAATGTGATAATGTTTCCCCGATCAATTACAGCCAAATTCTTGAACACTAACAAACGGGCCACGGACTGCATAGGTTCTTCACTTCGTCATCCTTGTTACCTTCTCTGTTCATACACACACATACGCCCCACACATACTCCCACCACTCGTACTTATGTACACTACGCTACATTACACTACCATTACGTCGGGAGACCAGTCGGAAGCTAAGAATTGTGGGAATTCTGATGTGATGTTGTTGACGTTCTTATGAGAAGAAATAAAAGAGGTAATCTTCGTCAACATATTAGTATGTTAATGACCTCTTTTATTTCTTCTCGGAAGCTTAGAGCTTACAATTTATTGATGACTAGAGGGCGGATTTTAATGAAATTTCAATTTTTTCTTTTCACTTAAGAACATTGCCGTTTAGTATAGAAATTCATTTTTTGTTATGACAAAAGTAAATGACCCATTTTTATTGGTCATTATTTGGCGTTTTTTGTCGATTTCGACTAATAAGTCATTTTTTTACATTTCTCCGTCATTTTCAATGCATTTTTTGCTGATTTCATCGATTTTAATGTCATTTTAATAGTACTTGCTTTAAATAATAATTACTAGATGCAACAAATGTTCCTAACAGAATTAATCAGCAGCCAATTCCATTTGTTTGCTCAGAAATTGTTTTGACAGCCGTTGTATGTAATCCTTGTAACGTATATCAACAAGTTTGAAAGCTTAGTTCACTCGAACGAAAGGAAAAAGCCTGGATTACATCAGTAACGGATCTAATTGTTCATAAGGACTAGTTTTGATAATATTTTTACGTCATTTTTCTTTGCTTTTCGGGCATTTTTAAAGCATTTTAAGAGTATTTTATTGATCATTTTTTGCGATGTTTTAGGTCATCAAAATCCGCCCCCGATTGATGACTAACAGCCCTTTGACTTAAATAGATAAATAATAATTTACACATGAGAGTTAGATATACCTTATTTCTTTTTCAGAATTTATGAATTATAAACATTGGAATGTCGTGCTTATTTTGCCGTTCTCTTTTTTGAACATACGTGAAAACGACCACTTGGATGTTTCATTACTAATTACATTGAAACGTTTATCTCAGAAAACTAGAAGTTATGTCTTCATCTGACCGCCATCTTTCGCAAGAATAAGACAGCTAAAAAGGAAAGAAAGCCGAAGAAACGAGAAAGAATTTACTGTTGGTAACGAGATGAAGAGAACAATCTGTTCTTCGTTCGCTGGAGGTTTGCGAGGGGGTTGCTATGACAGCCTTCGCCAACAGCCAGTACAACGTCGAGATCTATTTCAAGACAAATTAGTTTTCTCCGCTCGTTTCCAGATTTACAGCTAGAAATGAGGGAAGAGAATAAGATTTTCTTTTGCGCAAATCTCAGCACAAAATAAAAATGGTATAAAAGGACAAAACTAGTGGTGTGCCTTAAACATAGTTTTGAAAAGACCCAGCAACATTATAGTTTATTAAGATTTTCGGATTCACTTAGTACCTCAATAAGTACGCTAAGCAATTGAAATATAGAAGAGTGGTCAAATGTGTATACACATTAAGAGGATAGTTATCTAAAACTCTATGTACTAAGAAAATAAATATGAACAAGTGCAGGAATATTGAAAGTAATCCATTTTCCGCTCACCAAAATACTGAGTAGCGAACTTTTTTTCTTGCAAACAGTGAATGTGAGTTTAATTTATACAAGACGTTCACATATTACGAGTTATATTAAATAAATGTTTGTGATAGTGTGACCAATCTTCTTCCAAAACAGTGATAAGCTGCTTTGCATTTGTAGCTATGTTGGATTGAGAGGTCGGCATAAAGAAAACAGAAATTGGGTTCGCACTGAAGCTGCGCGGCCAAGATCCAGATTGATTGATTAGTGATTCCGAGCACGTCAATTGCTAATATTATTAATCCCGTATGTGTAGTGTACGTTTTCTTCTCTGGAGGTTGCGGTGATCTTCCTCAACTGGAGGGCGAGATCCGGTACTATCCTTCGGCTTGCAGGGATTTTCTTGAACGAGGGATCTCCCACCAGTGAGCACCGCTCCCGCCGAGAAAATCTCTAAGTTCTCGTTTGGTCTCCCGACAAGTGTGAGAGTGTAGTGCATGTGAGTGTGTGTAAGTAAGGTGGGAGGATAGGAAAGAAAGGGAAAGGAAAGATCGCACGGTCCGTGGTCCGTGGATCCATGGTCCGTTTGTTAAGCCACTGCTCCGGCATTCGCCAGGTATCCATAGGAGAAACCATGGAAAACTACCGATCAGGGTAGCCGGACGCTAGAATTCTCCTCCAGACCGTGATTCAACCAAGACCCATAACTTCACTACTTTTTTGTAAAAGAAATCACTCATCAACGATTGGCATTTGAAAGTGCTTTGGCATTACACATTAGTCAACTATCATTTCTTTAGAAGAAAATGCAGATCGACATTACCTGATAACTCCAATAAAGTTGCGATCATGCACGTAGGGGCAATGATAACGCGCGACGTGCAGGAAAATTAATTCCAGCATTAATATGTTAATCACCTACATAATGAATCCTTAGCATTTCGATCTACAAAATTTGAAGTTATTTTGGGTATTGGATATTTGAGGTTTGAGTTTTTTGGAATTTAAGAAATTGCTTTGTGAAGAAGTGAGTTGTGTTACTTAGGATGTTCTTCATGATATATACACTGTATTTGAAAAATCTGCTATTAAACTGTAGTTAATTTAATATTTTTTCCATCTTCTTTCAAACTCTAATTTACCATGTAACTCTCTTTACGCGAAAATCAACATTTGTTATGTAATGGCATATTCAAACTATGAGAGAGACAATTTAATTTTAATAAAATATTGCATTCCACTCAAGATTTTCAAACATTAAACTGTTAGTGGGTTCGGTAATTTTGCATTAATATATTTTCATTTTTTCTCATTATGATATGAAATTCAGTTACGTCTAATGTTGGAGAAATTGTGCTCATTTATTTTATTCAGTAATTTATAACACCATCACAAAGGAATGTTTTTGCATATCCTCTCACTAAGGAAAGGGAAATCTACTCTACATTCTCTTCAGGAGTTGAGAATTTGCGTCAACGTTCTTCATTTGTTCGCTGGAAGAATTCTCAATCGATTGCACAAAATAAAAAGTAAAGCGAAACGAGATTGGGATGATAGAGAGACTCGCATTTCCCCGCTTAGATGCATAACGTTAGTCTTGCGTGAAAAAAGCTGCCTCATCCTCCATCAGCTCTTTCCGCTTTTTCTCATAACCCTGTCTCCATCCCTCACTCCCTTCCGGTATCTTTTATCTTTCCACTACACTCGATACCCATTCTCGTCATGTCTTTTTCCTCTATTTTCCACCACTTCATTCTCTTCATTGAGCTCTCATTTTCTCTTTCCTTCACCCCCACTCCCCTTATTTATTCTGTTTTCCTACACTGTCCTTCTTCTCTATTTCATCCAATTCCCCTCTCCCCACATCTCATTGCTTATTCCACCTCTCGTTATTTTCTCTCCTCACTTTGATTCCTCCTCCTTACGTTGTTTCCTTCGCTCCTCGTTGTTTCTTCCTCTTCTTTGTTTAAACCTCTTCTCGTTTTCTCAACCTTTAGTAGTCTCCCCCACTTCTCGTTGGTTCCTCGTCTACTCCATCCGATGTCCATTCCACCTGATATCACCTCCGCTTCTCATCACTTCCATGTCCATTTTCCTCTCCTCCAGTTACCTTCCTTTTCTTTCAAACCAACATTAAATTTCATCCGTCTCTTTTAAGCGGGCATGACGGAATATTCAAAGACCGAACGAGTGCCGGGACCCGGGAAGGGGCGGCGGAACTCTGGTATATTTCGGTCGCTGCGAATCTGCGGACGCGGAGGGCCGCGCCCCGTCCTACTGGCCATTAGCAAGCGGCGTGTTAACGCCAGCGAAGGGGCTGAATCTCACGCTTAGGCTCTCGGGCACGCGCCGGCGACCTCCGAGCCTAGAGGATGCAGTGGGGGCGCGGACGCGCCGCTGTTAACCTAGATGCGGTAGATTGTCTCTGGGCGTAGGCAAGGAGGTTAACGCCGAGGAAAAGAGCACGGGGAAAAGCTTTGGAAGAAGTGAGGAGTCCATGTGTGCTTAGGCATTCCAGAACTATGGATCTTATTCGAGAATAAAAATAGAATTGCTGGTTGTCATAAGTGCCTTCTATACGATTTTCCTCAATACTCGAGAGGTTGGTCGCAGAATATGTTTAAATCGTGTTGACGATGAAATTTATGTGGGAAGTGATTATGATTAAAAACCTTATTGAAAGTGTCAATGAGCGAATTTCTTACTGAAATGCGTAGATATCATTCGTGCTCACGATAGAGAATATTTTTGGAATGTATCTGGTTTAGTTCATTTCCATGCATTGAGCCTCTTTCTCCCGCTCAAAGTACGTCTCCATGTTTTGGAAAAAATTAGCACATATATATGTACATATTTTGCATCTTTTATTACAATAAATTCCGTTCTTTAGTAATAGTATTAAATTCGATGTACTAATGAATACTTTCGTGCGGATAGGATTACCGTGGCACTTCCTTTCAATCATTTAAGAAATCTCTCATATATTTTTCAAATTAAAAGGGAGTCGTATATACGAGAATTAGTCTATTTATCGAAAGTGATCATAATATTACATATATTCTTTCTTGCAATTGCTAGTGACATGTCAACTACTAGTGGGTAAACGCTCTTCAAAAAGAACGTCATAAACAAAGTACTATTGTAAAACATCGAAAACTTTGTGAAAACACTTTTGTTTTCACAGTACGCAAACAGGATTTGTTCTCCCCTTAAGTACTAGTGCTGCGGAGTTTCACGCGCTGAAAGCACATTTTTCAGCTACAAATAATATTTCGCGGTAAAAGACGCCATTTCTTGCCCACGTAGAGTGTGTCGTCGGTTTACAAAATGTCAGCACTTCTTTTCCTCACAAACTTTCCACTGTGTTCTGTGTGCACCGACATTATGCGAGCTTATGGGGGAAATTATATTCTGCACGTCCCGACGGTGTGGTCGCTTCACGTAAAAGTGTCCCGGACAACTTGTGAGACGTTAAGTTTTTTCCGATATTCGGACACGCCTGAGTGCGAATAAAAGAAATCTTCTAGTTAACGTTCCGCCTTGCTATGCCAAGCGGTGGCATGATGGAAGAGTCCGTGTTGGTGGCAAGGTGATAGCGGGGCCGGATGGAAGAAAGTAGTGGCGCTGGTGGTGATTGGTTGTTTAAATTTTGATTGATTGATTAGTGATTCCGGGCGCGTCAACTACTGAGGTCATTAGTCCCGTAAGTGTCGCATATGTTTTAATCGGGAGGTGGCGGTGATTTCTCCATTGAATGGCGAGATCGGGCGTAGACCTACCGTCGACTATCAGGGTTTTCTTCAACCAGGTATCTCCCACCATCGGGACACCACACCTTCCGGGACAAGTTCTAAGTCCCCTCCTAAACCCCCGGCATGTGTGGTAGTGTAGTGGATGTTAGTGTGTGTGTGTAAAGGGGGAGGAGAGGACAAGGAAGAGGAAGGAAATATTGCGCGCGGTCCGTGGTCCGTTGTTAGGGTACTGCTCCGGCATTCGCCTGGAGAAACCCCGGAAAACTACCGATTAGAGTAGCCGGCCGCTAGAATTCTCCTCCAGAAAGCGGCTAAATTCGACCTAGCTGAAAAGCTAGTGTCGAAAATACTGCCGCCGTCGGAACTCGAACCTAGGACATCCCGGTCAGAGGCACTGCAGTGACATCAGTTGAACTGAGCCACAGCTCTCGGTTTGGTTGGTTGGTAGGTTGTTTAGTGATTTCGGGCGCGACATCTACTAAAGTCATAAGTTTCGTTATCGCGGGTGGTGAGTGGCAGTGACCTTTCCCGCTTGACCGTATCCGGAACTCACCTGCCCGTCGGCTTGTGGGTTTTTCTCCAACCAGGTATCTCCGCGAGGCAACACCCTAGCCGAGACAAGCTCTAAGTTCCCGACCGGTCCCCTCTCACAATTGGTTGAGTAGTGCGTGTAAGTGTGTGTGCTTGTAAGAAGTGAGGACAGCACAAGAAATGGGAAAGAAAGATCGCGGAAGTTCTGTGGCGTTTGTTACGGTACTGCGTCGTCATTCTACTTAAAATGCATTTTGTTATATATTATATCAACGGTTAGCAGCGGTGTAACAATGAACGCCGAAGACAAACCAAGCCTTGCGAAAATTAACAAAACTTCTGGAATGCTCACCGAAAAAGGTGGCTAAGGGCATCAATTGATGTCCCTGCAGTACCTCTGACCGCGATGTCCTTGGGTTCGAGTCACGACGGTATTTTCAACACTAGCTTGTCATCTATGCCGAATTCAGCCACTGTCTGAACGAGAATTCTAGCAGCCGGCTACTAGTTTCAACTACAATCGGTACTTTTCCGGCAAGATCTGCTACGATCGGTAGTTTCCACGATTAATTAAATTAAAACATCTGATCTTACATTCGGTAAAGAATACCCCGCCCATATATCCTCTGTACGTATAATATGATAAGGATTATTTTTATTTTTATAACAATAATGGACAATGACGGCCCCCTTAATTACATTGACAAAAAGAACATGTTCAGGGGATTCCGAACGAGGTCGGTCGTATCGACCTCCTGAAGTCGATGAAATTTGAAAGGGATCAATAATGATCAGTGAGCCGATTGGGGGTCAATAGAAAAATGTACACCAGTGGTTAATTGGTATAATCCAGAATAATATCATATTACTAATAACAAAAATACTAATGAAGTTTATAATTAATTGTTATGTTATATTAAGCCTCAAAACGTCTAATAATAAACCACAAATTCACTCAACCTTTGGAACTTTACATTAATATAAAATCTTATATTAACTATTATAAAAAACTTCCATGTAAATAAAAATGTGTCATGTATTCATGAAAAGGTGTTTTTTCTAATGAATAATTGAAAACGATAATAGTACAAATATAATAAAATATTAAATAAACCAGTTTTATAAAACATTTGTTCATATTCTTTGTCCAATTGATGTCTTTAAATCATTTATGTACAATTGTTTATGAAATAATTACGCTGTATGAGGTATAAACAAGTGAGACTGCTCGGCACAGGTTACGTTTTCCTCATCTTAATGTTATTACTCAACAATTATTCGGATTAAATGAAATGTCCACGGCATCATTGAAAGACATATGATGACTATCTGTAAGATCTAGAATGAAGTTATACAAAAAACATTCAAGCCACGAGAATGGATATAGTGAAAAAAAATTGCTTGGAAAGTTAGGGTATGTTTTAAAAGATTGAGTAGCAAGGATACACGTCGAACATTAGATGTGTATGGGATATTGCTGTAGGAAAGGTAGAAAAGTTCTACATATTCTTTACACGGAAAGTAGGAAACTCCAAAAACATTGTTTCACGTTCTTCAATATTAAATCTCGATGGCTGATGAAGTGAGGGCGGTTTAAAAATTCTGGAACAATACATTCTCTGTTCGCTCTGAACACGGAGTGCTCTTGTTTCTGAAAATGTAATATGTTTTATATTTGCCAAGATCTGCATATGTAGGTTGTAGGGAATTATGGTAAAGAAATCCTACTATTCACCTTCACTTTAAAACGTAGTGTACCACATATAATAATAAACATTTTTTTTTCTGAAAGGACACATGTGTCAGACAATGTTTGGACATTACGATGCTATTTTAATAATCTTTGCATTTGAACATACTCAAGCTAATGAACTTGGCATTTACAATTATAGGATAGTGTAGTGATTAAAATGAAAATACGATGTTAAAAGTGACTGACTTTTGAAACAAACGAAGAAAATGGCAAAATTACTAATGATGATAATGACCATGTGACTACAACGATGTTAAAGACAACAATGATGTAAAGGACGTGACAGTGATTGCAATGGTGACTTCGCAAATGTGGACGAAACATCGCGAAAACCTCCATCAACTTTTTTTATGTGAGGGGAGACGTGCAAACACGAAGCGGGCAATTTGCAAGTTACCTTTAATTGCGTTCCGAGAGCCAACTCCCAACTCAAACAACCTTTCTCTCTTTGTTTATATTTTGAGGCAGTTTCCCGTCGCCCGCCAGAGGGGGATTTACGTTTGTTCGTTCTCCCACGCCCGCACTCTCCGTCGACGCCTCAGATATTAAAGGTGCAGGGTTGTCAAAACATCGACTCATATACGCATTTTTCCTGCGTATGGGTCCAATGAACTTATTTCTGTTTTTCGTTTCTATAACTTACCTCAATACCATAATCGTTATTTTCTCGAATAACGCTCTTTTTGTTCCTGGGAGGAGAATCAATGGCATCTTTTGTTCGTGTTATCTCTGAAGATCAAAACTATGAGGCCTGCTAGATATCTGTTTAAAAATCTCTTTCTCATAGCTAGTTATAACTGACATATTTGTTATGTTTTAGAATCTGATATTTTAATTTACGTGTAGAAGAATTTCAACTATTAGCAATATGAAGTAATTCCAAACTCTAATTTAAACCGTATACAATTATAAATTCAACATATTTGTAATATACCTGTGTAGATTTGAGTAACTCAGGGTGTACGTCTGTGCGGATCCGTCACTCACAGTTAGACCACTTCTCGTCCACCAATCGAGAAATATAAGGTGTCGTTCGATACGTCTTGATCTTCTAATGGGGAACAACTACTTTTTGGGAGGATCCGGCCATAAGATTCAACGAAATTTCCAGAAAAGGGTTTTTTCGTGTTTTGGCGCAGCTTTCGTAGTATGTCGGGAATTAAACCAACGCCACATAAATAGATATATCTAGATGGCGTTGATTAAACGTCAGTACCCTAGGGAAATTTTCATTGCATGCGCCATAAATTTCTTTCACAACGTGGGCAGCGGGAGCGGTAGCTCAGTGCATCAACTGATGTCGCTGCAGCGCCTCTGACCGGGAGGCTCTAGGTTCGAGTCCTGACGGCGGCAGGATTTTCGACGCTAGGTTTTCAGTTCGAATTCAGTCGCTGTCTGGAAGAGAATTATAGCGTCCGGCTGCTCTGATCGGGAGTTTTCCGTGATTTCTCCGATCAACACCAGACGAATGCCGGAGCAGTACCCTACCAAACGGGCCACGTACCGCGCGCGATCTGTTCTTCCTCTTCCTTGTCCTATCCTCTCCCCTTACACACACACAAACTAACATGCACTACACTACCACATTCCGGAAGACCGGTTTGGCGCTTAGAGCTCGTCCCGGCTGGGGCGGTGCCTCGCTGGTGGGAGAGTCCTGGTAAGGGGGAAACCCCACCAGCCGACGGTAGGTCGGCGCCGGATCTCGCCATCCAGCAGGGGAAGATCACCACCATCTCCTGAGAAAAGCATGGAGTACACTTACGGGTCTAATGACCAAAGCAATTGACGGGCCCGGAAGCACGAAAAAATCAATCAATTCACAACGTTGGCCACTCTGATGATGCCACCTGTAAGTGAAAAATGTAAGTACGAAGTGAATTGTGCCGCAGATTTTATTTAATGTTATTTATGCGTATTATCGTATTTTTTAAAGAAATTTGCGAAAACATACGAACAATATTGCCTTGGAACTAATTAAATTTGAAGAATCTTAAGTGAAAACAAAACTATGAGTATTGGTAGCGAATGAATTCGACTTCTCACTTTTGCTTTCTTCAGTGTGCAAATACCGATTTTCAAATGAATGTGATCCAGAACTTCTTATTATTATTATTACCTTAACTAGCATCTTATTCACATAAACATACAAAACAATTTCCTTTAATGCTTATATTGATTCGCATTCAATACGATTAATAGAGAAATTTCGAAGTGAAAATGTACACAAATTAGATCGGAATTGTGCAGTTGTAATTTCTTAAAACATTAGGGGAGAAAAATATGGAAGTGTTAAGCAAATCCGGGGAAGAATCAATTATAGTTGTAAGTGCATTTTTGCATTGTGAATTTTTGTATATATTAGCAAACAAGTGTAAAAGTGTAGATGTACTAAAATTTAACTATTCGCATCAATATCTGCAAGTATTTGTTACGGCGATTGTAATTTTGCAATGTTACCACTTCAAATACTAAATGGAAATAACATACAAGCCCATTGGGTGCTGGGCATTTTTGAACCGGGGTATAATATTATCAGCCACTATGATTCATTAGTAAGTCCAATTGAAGGAACAGAAAGAACATATTTGAACAACGCTAGGTTTGAAAAAAGTGAAGTATGAAAAATTTTCAACACATACAACTATTTTTAAACCAGTTTACAGTGTCGGCGGCGCCACATTTTTACTAGAAGGTAAGTATCATCGCATACCTACATTTTATACTCAGACGTTGAAAACAATTTGACTTTTGCAATTGTTTTTAGGATACGTTGCACAATAAATCCGTCGCAGAGAAAACATTATTTTTCTGAGATTTAAACATCCAAACTTTTTCATATATAATTCCTTTTTGACAGATCTGGTATGAAGTATTGGTTCCTACTGTAGTCCAACATCAAAAAATATTACATCGACCTGCTCTTCGGTGTGGCGGTAGTGCCTGGTCATCAGTCAACCCAACTTTACGGGTCAATACTGCAGACCCATTAGGAATCGGGAACAGTTTAGGAATGTGTATGGCAACTGGAAAAGGAAAATGCCTTTGTTGACGAGTGCCGATAAAGAAATAATGTCAAATGACAAAATTTTCTTGGCCTAACACGTTTTTTCTGCAGACTTTGGTTAGGTTATCATGTTTTGAAACCAATTTACATTCACTATTTTTCAATCCAACATGACAGGAGACGTTCCTTTAATTTGTTAGATGTAATAATTTTGCAAAAGACAAATGTCTTGCTTTCGAGAAGAGGCATGTAAACGTTTAATTTAGAGGTGTCTCGGAATGAATCGTACAAATATGTAGGACATATGCAGGGGACGAAAATGTTCACATTTACCAATTCATATGTAGTGAAAAATGTTTTGAGTGAGTTATATGCTTTCTTGTAACTGAGTTATATGCATTAATACGTGTGTAATGTGGTCCCAGATTTTTTGGCAACCCCGTGTGCACATTGTGTTAGGCAGGCCACGTTCTGATGCAGTCAGGGGAATTTCATACACGTTCTGAACCTTTGTGTATATGGAATTACCTAAAACATAAGGGGAAATGTCACATACGTAAATGGATATAACTTCGTTATTAGAAATTTCTCTCTACATGCTTATTGACAAAGAGTGATCATTTTCGACCCGTATGTAACTCCTAGACTAGGCATGTCAAACCGCGCCCGCACGAGCTACTTGCCCGCCTGGGGAGCCCGGCGCTCCTTCGGGCACGGGCAACTTCCCCTAACTCCGCACTCATTTACCCTCAAAATACAGAAAGGGGTGTAAATTCGCAAGCTGAAGCGGCGCGAGCCCGCGTCCACAGCCTTAAGAATTGCAAGAGTGTACAGTATGTGGAAGAAAGGATCTCACTCCGCCCGTGCTCTATTATTGGAGATCATTCTTCGCCATCCGTCTGAAATTATTCGGAAAATCTAAGGAAACGATCAATCTTAGCGTTAGCGTTAGGAAATTGAGTAGAGAGTAGAGGTAGTAGATGAGTGTAGTTTGGTGTTATTGTAGTTATTCAGCTGATATAAGGAATAGAAAAGTAGGTTAGTAGGGTTGGAAAAGACAATGTATTTGATGTAATTAGTTAGGTTAGGCGCAGTTGTTTAAAATGTGAGCCAACTGGCCTAGGGCATTAACTTTGGGGAATTTTGTTCTGTGTTGTTGGCAACTGCGAAAAAATTCCTGGGGGGGTATATAGAAGTTTGTAGCGTCATGACGCTACCAACAGCATGAGCATGTGGCATGCTCCAGGCTCGGACAATAGCAAGCTATGACGCACTAGGTTTTTCCCGGTGTGCGCGTCGCTTGGGTAGGCGATGGAGGCGGCGGGGAGCGTCGCTAGGGGGCTATTTAAGGGCCGAGCGAACAATAGACGTTCTTCTTTGTGTTCCTGGCTGCGAGGTGTTAGGTCGTTGCAGGTGGTGCTTTGGGCACGCGGCGCAAGAAGCCGGCCGTAGGTCGTGACGAAGGAGACATGTAACTCGGTCTCAGGGCAAGTGGTGCTACGCACATCGCACGTTAGTTAGAGGTAGCGGTGTGGTAGCCGTTCAAATATCATTTCTTGTAGTGGGGTCAATTTAGTTTGTTTATTGTACTACAGTGCTTTGATTGTTTTGTGACCACGGTCGAAGTTGGTAATAAATCAGCTGTGAGTACAACCCACTCTCGTCTGTGTGTTTATTACACCCTGTATGACGCTACACAGTGCACACTGAAGACAGATTCATAGACACAACTTGTTCACCTCCATTTCCAAAACGATTACAGTTACCTCTATCTCCATAATTTCTCACTGACCGCTTCCTGCGTAATGAGACACGTATTTCCCATTACCTAGGCTTCTCCGGAACTACAATCATTGACATCTGTCATCATGGACACCGCTGTTACCAGGAACACCGCTGTCACTATGGATACCGCTGTCACCATGTACACCGCTGTCACCACTGACACCGCTATCACCATAGTCACCGTTGTCACCATGGTCACCGCTGTCACCATGGACACTACTGTCACCATGGACACCGCTGTCATCATGGAGTCCATTGTCACCATGGACACCGCTGTCGCCATGGACACTATGGACACCGCTGTCACCATGGACACCGCTGTCATCGTGGACACAACTATCACAACTGACACCACTATCTTATTACATCACCAAAGTCGCCAAGTTTACCAACATCAACGTGACCAACCGTCTCAACGATAGAACTAACACAAATCGATAGAGCCACCTCCGTGGCCACCATCCCCGGAAGGCTTCCCCTCTGCGAAGGCGGCGCGGCGCCTGAACAAAGAGCTGTGAAATAATCCCGCGGAACTCGGCGCCGCGCGGCGCGGCGCGTCGTCGTAGGGCCTCGGCGGGCCGGTCACGTGACACTGCGTGCGCGCGTATCGACCTCCGCGCGCGATGAGGGCTGACGCGCGTCAAATATTCACGACGGCGTAAGTTGCCGCCTCGCCCTCTTCTCCCTCCACCCTCCGCCCTCGGCCTTGTGCTCTCCAAACCCGCAGCTCTTGTTCCAGCCCGCGCCTTCTCCCAGTCTTGCGACTTCGCCTCGGCGGGCCGCTGCAGCCCCACACCCGCGCCGAAGTACACTCGCGGTAACATAAACGTAGCGGCTCTCAAGAACAAGCGCATTAAGGCAAGTTTAAAGGAAAATCCCCTAGAAAAGACCATATTAAAGCTAAAGCTTCTGCCCAATCAGGCAGACTACAACTGTGTAATATTAGTTATAATCATGCTTTTTAATTGCGTATATTTAGCTATGTTAGTAAATAACCTGCTATCCACGAACTTTTATCCATTACAATGATTAATATTGATTTCTATGAGTATTTGTAGACATATGCGTAAATTCACTTGCATGATACCAGGCTGAAATAGGGATTTCACCAGAAGTTTTAATTCTACCTATTGTATTACGAACAAATAAATGGCTGTGAAAATAGTGGGAACGAGCAAAGATGGTGATCAAAGATGGTGGCAACTTATAATAACCTCCCTGCTTAACTTGCTTAACTTTATAATGGATAGTAGAAAAGCCTGAAACGACATTTGATACAAGTTGCAACAAATAATATTTTGGCAGAAGGGATCATAAATTAAAAAAATCAGTACACGGGAATTGATTTAAGAGATATTCATAATTTAACTATTACCTTTAAATTATTCTAGATTGTATAAATGCGATATGTCCTTTCTCCTATTGATTTTTCAGGGGAAAGATTCTCCATTGCTCATTTTGAATCACATGAACAGAGTATTATGAAAGTATTATTTAAGTTTTGCATTATATGCCAATTTTTAGAAGCGAATATTTATAATGCTTTCATGTGAAAACAATATTAAAATATAAATTATCCTCTTTCTGAAAATACAACGTTATAGAGGTAAAATCAATGTGTCTATCTATCTTATTATTTTCTACTTTATTATTTCGTCTATATATGATTCTCATTTATATAACCGTACATAATTAGAGTAAATAGAGATAATCCAGTCTCATTTTCAGAAATTAAAGAGTAAATTAGGAAAATTAAACAAAAACACTATTAACTGAATGTTTAAAATTTAATAATTATTTCCACAATGAAAATTAACTTTTAATAGCATTTATTTTGTCCGTGTATAGTCAATCCTTACGAATTATCTTTGTAGTTACTGAACAAAGATTAAAACTAGTCACTACTAGTAGGATATACCGAGAGGAAAGGATACTTAACGGCGCAATTTGTATTGTAGTTCGAACGAGAAAATTATTTCGTTGGATCACCAAGGTACACTGTGATTTGTAACAGACTGTACTCAAGTCGCCTGGCGCGCCCGACCTCCCATTGCCGATGAATGTCGTTACCGCCATTAAACTCAATTGTTATTCAATTCCGAGGTAGGGGCCCCACGAGTAGTTAATGTAACAGGCCAAGAAGCGGTATAAATATTTCACCCTTTGTTCGCTGGCTTCAAATGGATTTTATCGCCACGATTTTTACCTCCATTTCTTGTCAAAGGCCGTGCTACAGTTTGATGATTTCGTACTAAGCATGAATGCGAGGTAATAGATTGAAATTTATTGAAAACAACGAAAAGCTTTTCAGTAAAATTCTAACTAATTCAGTAAGATGTGCAAGAGACCTGGTAGTATCCCCAACGGGTTGTCCGTCTGTGGGGGGAGGAGGGGAGATGCGTTGGGGGAAAGTGTTTTCATATGACGAAGACGATGTATACTAAGTGATCATGAAAGGAATCTAACTTTGGTTATCAACCGGTGATTTTTACTTTTCTGAAGCGCTATCATTTATTTATTTTAATTTTTTCTCTGTTAATTTAACTTACACCGTTGTCTTCCTTGGAAATTGCAAGTGTAAATTATCTTTTGCGTGACGCTTGAAACAATTAAATGAGATTACCTACTCATTGTTCTAAAAAGAGTAGAAGAATCTTTAAAGAGCCTGATTCAATTTTTTTAGAAAAGGAGCCTGAAAAAACTTAGAAGCATTTTTAAGTTAAACGCCTGATTAAATTAAATGAAAATTGACATTAGTAATATGAAGCATATCCTCTATACTTTACGACAACCATTTATTTAAAACAAATATTAACATAACTTTTCGTAACTATGTTCGTTACATCATCAGGTATAATAAACAGGTGGTGATTTCAGAAAATGAGTGGTGTGCATTCCTGTCCGCCCAGTTTCTGATGATACAAACTTGTCCAAGTAAACCAGTGTGGCATAAAAAAATTAAAACTCCCAACCCGTATCCAAACCCCTCGGTCGTCTTAATTTACGTTACCTATCTCAGTAGATACTCCTTACATTTTTCATTTGCTTTTTGTTGTAAATGCCAGTAAAATCGGAGATTGGATGATTGACACTTCATTAGGTGCTCAGAGATAATGTATTGATTAAAACTGATATTTTTAAAGTGAATAGTAGAATAAATTAGATTTGATGATTGTTCTTTGGAGGTCGAAATAAAAAAATCTACGAGTGTATATTTCGTTGTATGAACGCTTTAATGAAACTAAAAATAATATATTATAATTAATGTTTTATACGTTTGGCCTCCACAAGATTACCACTGTCACCAGAGTAATCGACCAATTTTATTTTCCCTTCAACTTCCTTCATACTACCAACACCACGCGTTTCTTTCCTTTAATTTTGCTTACGCAGCGTCGCATTTAGACTGTTAGTCCTCAGCATCTCAAGTGCATCTCCTTCGTTGCCTCATCGAGCGCTGCATAAACGACGGCATCTGCAGCAAGTTACTTTCCTCAAACGAGCTACTTTGCATAGACTCATTCGCCATTTCAGCGATGAAGGAGAGAACTGACTGAGGACCTGACGCTTAAGAAACATTTCGGAACCTTGTCGTTCTCAGAGGGGTTCTCTCATCAGCTGTAAAAAGTCTTCCATTTTGATACAACACGAAATATGGAAAGTCTTTTAGTTTATCGTCACTTGAATAGTTTTGCTCAACTTATTTCTTCATTTCATTTTTCATCCTAAAAACTGTTGCTCCAAATTTTGACTGCAATGTTTGTTCCATGTCAAAACTTCATGAGTGGCTCCTTATATTTGGTTTTATAAGTATCGACTTGGAAAGAAATCTAGAATTGAGAAGAAAATTACAATATTTGTTGTTACAATCTCATATTACTCGCCTCAGGCATCAGATCAGGTACCTTGGGAGTGTTCTTGCGGCTACTATTTAACGGCTGGCTCCACTTTGATTGATTGATTGATTGATTGATTGATTTTTTCGTGTTTTCGGGCACGTGAACTGCTTTGGTCATTAGTCCCGTTAGTGTAGTGCATGTTATTTTCTCGGGAAATGGCTGTGATCTCCCCCCCTGGATGGCGAGATCCCGCGCCGACCTATCGTCGGCTAGTGGGGTTTCCCCCTAACCAGGACTCTCCCACCAGGAGGGCACCGCCCCAGCCGGGACAAGCTCTGAGCTCCCGACCAGTCTCCCGGAATATGTGGTAGTGTAGTGCATGTATGTGTAAGTGTGTGAGTGTAAGGGGAGAGGATAGGACAAGGAAGAGGAAGGACAGATCGCGCGCGATCCGTGGCCCGTTTGTTAGGGTACTGCTCCGGCATTCGCCTGGTGTTAATCGGAGAAACCACGGAAAACTACCAATCAGAGCAGCTAGCCGCTAGAATTCTCCTCCAGACAGCGACTGAATTTGACCTAGCTGAAAAGCTAGTGTCGAAAATCCTGCCGCCGTAAGGACTCGAACCTAGGACCTCCCGGTCAGAGGCGCTGCACTGGCTCTACTTAATTTAATGCTGTTAACAATGAAACATTTTGTTAACAATTTTTCGGTTAAACGATTTGTTAACAATGAAAAATGGTCACCTAATATGAATGTCTCATTTAGTCTTAGCTTCAAAAAATGCTGATATTGCACGGTGGACCTGATCAAAATAATCAAACTCTGCTATTGATTTATTATTCAGTCCAATATAGGCATTGACAAGAGAGTTGGGTTTGAAAATTAAACATAAAATTAAAGTGCATTAATTATTGCAACAGTTTTCACACACAGACGAATCGTTTTACCGAAAGCACTGAGAACAGAGAGCAAGTATAGGGCATGCACCAGTGCGTAAATGTTAATAGGGGTGCAATTAATTTGCGCAAACATGCATCATACTGCGACATGAAATTTTTCCTTCTTGTTGACATGACATTGAATTTCAAGCTAGTGTTTACGATGTAAATAAAGTTGGAGAAACAGTATTTGATAATGTGCTAACAGTAGTTATAAAACAACTGAAGCCCGCATTCTAAAATATCCCTGTAGTCCCAGCAAGCTGCAAAATTTATTAATGGGTTTACTTAGTATCTGTCATAGCAGTACCCGCTCTATACACTAAATCGGTCAATGAACTTCAAAAGCATATTACTGCTGGATAGGGAATTACTCCTTAGGGATGCATTAAGAAGATTTAGGACAAACAAAGGCGTCTGTAGATTATAGAATATTTGTGTTATCACGCGCACATGTAACTCGCAAAATATGTCACAACGCAACAAACTTTATACGTACGTAAAACTTTATACGTATCGTACGTAAATCTTGGAAACAGTACGTCCTAGAGCATTAAAACAAATGTTTGTGCTCCTTGAAGGGACATGAATTATGTTTTCTGTACCGTAATCTACATGACAATCTATTTTGGAGTTGTATTATACTTTTATATGGTTCCTACACTCCGTAGCAAGGTTTGTCAAAAACGCTGAAAGATAAGTTCCAGTATGAAATTATTTTCAAATTTAAAACAATGAATTTAAGAATTATTGTGATTAAAGATTGCAATACTTGGCGAACAATCTTACATTTTTGGGGGGTTTTGCTCTTCTGTATAACCTATCTACTCAGAACATTCTGTTTCTTCCGGAAATGTGACACTGCCCTATACATTTATAACGGTATTTCGTCATAAAAAAACTCTTTTAAATTAAGTTCGTGAAATTTTATTTTAAGAAAATTTAACAACTGCGGGAACATGTGTTGAATTGATAATGGAAATTTTTCAATGGAAATACGTTTTTGGATCTATTGATACAGAAAGTGTGTTTTTTCAAAACGTCCGTCCATCCGTCCGTCCGTCCGACCGACTGTCTGTCGGGCTGTCCATCTGGTTTATGTAAATAACACAAGCACCTAAACTATTCGTACGATTTTTCCCCATCAGTCAAAAGATCCTCTTCTAGATAATGAAAATGAAGTTCATTTCATCGATATAACCTATCCACTCTCTCACCATATCGCCAATAGCAACAGTGTCGCAAGTCATGTATGGTTGTATTAAATCTATCGTCATTTTGGCGTATGGGACGCATTCCCAAAATTTACAAACAACACTTAGAATATCACGAACTAGAAAAGCATGTATCAAAAAAGCAGAATTCCGTAATACTGGACACCAGCCATCTTGTTAGGAAGATGAGCTAAATGGAACTTGACATATTATCCGTTCATATAAACATGGAGATCCAGCAAATACTGTGAAAAAAAGCATCAGTAATAATAATAATAATAATAATAATAATAATAATAATAATAACCAAAATAATAATGCGTACAGTAACAAAAAAAATATATGTTGTTGGACCTGGGTCCAGAGAAGTAACAACCAATATTAGAGCTGAGAACTCCTTAATTAGTTTTACAAATAGTTTTTCATCATCTCTCTTTTCACACTTTTCTTTTACTTTTCTGTTCTCGTGTTTCATTTCAGTTGATATGTGATATCACGTGAAGTACTGATAAGCCAATGTTTGAATCGCCTTCCTTTTTTAGGGCTGAAGAAAAACGTTCTGTAGGGCGGTTGATTTCTTTACTTTCTTGTACTTCTTACCTCTTTTCATTTGCTTTGTAAGTTTTTATTCCTACCGAGTTTCACTGACAGTTACGTAAACTTCTATCAATTCGTTAATCGTTTCTCTTTAGCATTCGCGGTTTTAATTAATCTGCACATCCACGTGCAAAATATTTTTTTCTTGGAGACAGTTCAAGAAAGAATCTCCATCAATTTGTACATATTTTAACATCCCTTCAAGTACACAAAATAGTAAAATAGTCTGTCCAGTGTATTCAGACTCACGTATAACACATTCACTTTCAAATTGTGTCCCCCTACTCTCTGAAACACCTCAAGTACAAACTGTTTCCAAATGTCTAAAAGATGTAAATTTATTGAATGCACTGGAAACAATTGTATATATGGTCGCTAATGACCTCGAAGAAAAAACAGAAAAAAGGACACACATCGTAGCGCACTCCACAAAACCTCTGTCGTTTTGCAACATTTTGTATCTAACGAAGACTCCATTCACGAGATATAGCAACTTAAAGATGCTAATTTTATAGCATTGTCGGCATCAATCTTAAAACATTGTCACCCGTGAGAACGTCTTTTATGGTGTGACTTTCGCCGCCACCACTTATGACGTTGTCTACACTCCAAACTTTTGCCCCTCGCTTCTGCCCACCACCCTAAAACTCGTGTCACAATGTCTTTTTTTTAATTTGAGTAATTAATATATATGAAATGAGAAAATGGGGGTCACGTTATTGACAAAATAAGGATTTCCGGTCATCATTGCAGCCTAAGATCTGAACCGACAATCTGAATCGTAGTTCATGGTTCCAAAAAATGCCTTGCCTTGCTTTGTTCATGCGACAAAAAATGCCTTGCCTTGCTTTGTTTACGCGACCAAAAAATGCATTGCCTTGCTTTGTTCATGCGACCAAAAAATGCCTTGCCTTGCTTTGTTTATGCGACCAAAAAATGCCTTGTCTTGCTTTGTTCATGCAACCAAAAAATATCTTGCCTTGCTTTCTTCTTGCGACGAAAAAAATATACTTTGCCTTGCATCGTTCAAGCGACCAAAAAAATGCCTTGCCTTGCTTTGTTAATGCGACCAAAAATGCTTTGTCTTGCTTTGTTCATGCAACCAAAAAATACCTTGCCTTGCTTTGTTCTTGCGATAAAAAATACTTTCCTTTGCATTGTTCAAGCGACCAAAAAATGCCTTGCCTTGCTTTGTCCATGCGATAAAAAAAATGCATTGCCTTGCTTTGTTTATGCGACCAAAAAGTTCCTTGCCTTGCTTTGTTCATGCGAACAAAAAAATAAAGCTTATTCAAAAGAAACTCCAACGTTGGCAGTGAAGAGAGTGGCGACCGGGCCGGGAGCGACGGCGTCGACGGCATTGACGCTTCTGGCCTCGTCGAGTGCGACGCCAGGCCGTCAGCCGGTTGCACGGCGCCCCCTGCACCCCTCTCCCCCCGAGCCCGAAAAATCGATTGCACCAGGGCCCGGCGCGCCCTGGATCCCGGCAGCTCCCCTGACCCCGGATCTTCCCTGCCGCGTCCCTCACCCGCACGGGCTCAGCAACTGTTGCCACCTGTATTGACTCTGACTGGGGATCGAGTTCCGACGATGGAGGCTTTTCGACACTTCTCACACAGATAGGTCGCATTCAGGAGCTGAATTCGAAAGAATTGAGGAAGATGTTAGCAAAAGGGGATGGTAGTTGGAAATTTTCTGTGTTTTTTGCCATCAGTACCGGGTGAATGCCGAAGCAGTGCACTAAGAAACAGGCCTCAAACCGAGGGTGATCATTCCTTCATCCATGTTCCTTCTTGTCACTTTACACACGTGCACTACACAATCGTTTAAGTCGGGCGACCAGTCGTGACCTTGCAGCTTGCCTCGGTTGGGACAGTGTTCTACTAGCGAAGTCTCCACAAGCCGAAGTGTTGCTTCTCTGATTCTAGTGTGGGAGGAACATTGCCCATTCCCGGGACGTGCACTAAACGTACGCGACTGATGACCGTAGCAAATGACGCGCCGGAAGACACAAAATAATTAATAAATTCCTCGCGCGTTGCCGCCACCGCCCTAACATCTCTTCTGGAGCACGCTCCAGGGGTCGGCTGTTGCACCGAGGAACTGGCGACAGATTCAAATGACACATCAAAATGAACTACAATATAGACTCCTCAATAACTTGTGAATTTGATTTCCATCGTGCCTTGAGCGATGGTGAACTACGATTCAGATCGTCGGTTCAGATCTTAGTCAGACATTATGACAGGAAATCCCTATTTTGTCAATTACGTGCTCCTCATTTTCTAATTTGCAATGTATGACTCACTCAAAATTTTAAAAAAGCAACATTGAGGCATGCGTTTTGCGGGTAGTGGGCAGAGGCGAGGGGCAAAAGCTCGAAGTAAAGATCAGAGCAGCAGTGGTGACGGCGAAGGTCACACCAGAAAAGATGTTCTTACTGGCGATAACCTTTTAAGTTTGATGGCGATAATACTATAAACTTTGCATCTTGAAGGTGCTGTGTCTCATGAATGCGGTCTTCGTCTGATGTAAAATGTTGCAAAACGACAGAATTTTAGCGGAGTCTGCTACGATGTGTGTCCTTTTTTTCTTTAGAATTTGGAACAAGGAAGTATCCTATCATCATGGATACTTCATACAATGAACCTCTACTTGCTTTACGTAGAAATCTATCCCAGAACCGTGCAGTCTGCTGAAAGAACTTAAATTCCAAAACAATACGTCTACCCAGGAAGTCATTTGACCTCGTTTCTCCAGAATCTTCTCTTCGGACGTAATCCCCCAAACTGAAGATTCATGAGTGTCCGGGTGGGATCAAAAACGGTGAGTTACAATGTTAGCATCAAAATTACACGATACCTGCTACGACACCCCCAAGTGCTTTGATTAAGAATAAAACATGAACTCATTAAAACATTGAAAGACATTGGTTTTACGGTGAGTTGTCTTTCGCATTTAAAATTAAATATTGTTGGCAATGACACTCCTATATTATTTCACTGAAAGCCATATTGAGTATACTTACAATATTTTGAAATATTTAATTTAAACTTCTTTGCTTTCGTTTACTTAGCGAAAATGGATAGAAAAGTGTACTACAGTTCAGAGTAAAATATATTTTTCTGTCTTGTGCAACAAATTAA
Source organism: Teleogryllus occipitalis (assembly GCA_011170035.1). Taxonomy (NCBI): domain Eukaryota; kingdom Metazoa; phylum Arthropoda; class Insecta; order Orthoptera; family Gryllidae; genus Teleogryllus; species Teleogryllus occipitalis. The sequence continues at coordinate 25,348 of BLKR01003084.1, read as the reverse complement.
TAATGGTCATAATTATGAAGCATTTAAATAAACGCGCAACCTACTAATTTTATTAATTCCTCTAGAAAAGATATATAAATTGCAATATGTTAAAATCTCTTCCATATATAGTACTCTAAGGAAATATGGGTTGGTATGATACATTAAGGAAATGTATTATTTATAAGACACCATCAATACAAAATATCGTAACGGTGTTACTACTGCGTATGGGAAACACCAGACACACATGCAACTCAGAACACGATTTAGACAACCATAGCCGTTACCATCACACAAAACTCAAACTCGATGCTTCCTGGGATCTAAAACCGGATTTTCTATACGAGTTATGTTTCTTATGGTAGAGTCTACCAAATAACATCTTTTTGGTCGGATTATTACTGTGTTGGAGAGTATCATCATTTTTAACAACCTTTGAAGTTGGATTTTAGAATAAAGTTATTTTTACTTTTAAAACAATATTTTAAAAAGTGAGAGAATTTTCCGATTGTGTTTTTTGTGAAAACCGATTTAATTTTTGCCTTAATTTCAATAACATTTTAATTAATGACTGCTCTTTCTCACTGTGCATTATTCCTCCTTTTGCTTATTTACCTTATTTGCTTGCTTACCTCCAGGCTTCTGTTTGCAACGCCTTGCCTCATTCCACAATCCCAATGGATGTATCTAAACACTCATGATCTCCCAATAACCATCTGACACACTCGGAGACTCCAACGATTAATCCCCTGATACGCCCTGAAGTTGTCGCAGCCCCCTGCATTCAACCTAATGCTCGGTGTCTGCCTCGTGTGAACACCAACAGTACTATTCCCTGATGCTCCACCAATGTTTCTTGCACCTTCATCTCTCTCGCGCTTGTGATTAATGACGCACGCAACTTACACAGCTGGTGGCTTGGGAGGGATTTAAACGGGCGGTGATGCATTTGAAAATAATTGACACCAGTGGTGAACACACACCTGGGCCAGGGATACGACAGAAAGAGGTTAATGCTGTTCTGAAGAACGGGTAGAGATAGCGGGTAAGTGAAAGAAGCGTTGGTGGACACGAGTTTTTTGTCATTTTTGTCAATTTATGCAATTTCCTATTATTATTATTATTATTATTATTATTATTATTATTATTATTATTATTATTATTATTATTATTATTATTATTATTATTATCACAATATTTTTAAGTAATTAATTGAGTGAATATATTATTTTAATATTTATATTCTAATTATTAAAATTGTTTATTTCGTACTGTATCTTGATAGGCTTAGAAAGATACAACAAAAGGTAAATTGTACAGCGGTTACTTTATTTCGAAATATTTTGGTTTGATAAATAGTTTATGAAGCCTCTGGGATGAGTCATGAGCAGCGTATTAGCTCTAGCTTCCCGTGCTGTGGCCCCGGGTTCGATGCCCGGTCAAAGCAAAAATAGAGTTGTAGCTTTCCTTTAAAATCGTCTAAGTTTCTGTAGTGGTGTGTAAAGCTGAAGAAGACCGATCTTGGTAGTGTTTTCTTTAAAATCGTCTGAGTTTCTGTAGCGGTGTGTAAAGTTGAAGAAGACCGATCTTGGTAGTTACGATGAAGAGAACACGTCAAGTTCGCCTCATGTCACTCTTACTCCCAAGCATGGGAATTTAACTAGGCCCAGACATGTGGGACACCGTTTGCTGGCTAGCGAAGTTGGACGACCGACCCAATAACGCCAAATACATACATAAATAAATAGTTTTATGCCTCTCTGAACAATTTGTGCATTAATTTAAGAAGAAAATAATAATTTTATGGTTGAGTATTCTACTATAAAGAACAATTTTTCAACCTTTAAATAATGTAATTTTAAAGTTAAATGAAAGTCGAGAGGAAATCAAAATCAAGATAATATGCCCAGTTGGTAGCGAAAACACGAAGATTTACAAAAATTCACTTCTCCCTTATTTACTAAAACAATTACACAATCAAATGTCAGACTGTTACGTCACAAAAAGGAACAAAAACTCATCGTTCGACGATGAGACGACATTTTGATAAGAAGAGTAAGTTCGTAATCAACAAACGTTATAATTGCATAAGAAGTTCTTAAAATAATGTGACATAGTAAATATTTGTTCGCTATTCGAAAGTATCTTTAATAATTTAATGTGCCTGACCACTAAGAATAACATCTCTATGCAAACACGTGGAACTGAATTTCACCTGTAAAATTGGTTTAGAAAATTTTCGTGCCTTCCATTTTTTGCAGTTTCCGCAAAAGATTTATCAGTCGTTGAATTTTTTGCTTCATTATGCTGAGTCACACAATTAGAACATGTTGTGTGTTATCCTAGATTTATGTACCATTTTGCGTTTGTTTTGGAAGTTGGGGTATGTTGATACTATGTTAAGCGTGCAGGTCAGGACCCAGGAATCAACATGAGCAACTCATCTGGCTGAGTGTTTTCGAAACCAACATTCAAAATATTGCTTGCAGTTTCTCTACGTTATAAAAACACGAAAGTCATGAAATAAACGTCGGAACTGTATCCTATATAAACAATATATCATAGAATATTGTAATCAAAGTTATTAAAATCAAATTTTAATTTCTTACTAAAGTGTTTCAATAAAGAAGCGTTTTTGTGAAGATATCAAAAAAAATGTATGGAGTTTCATTTAAAATGCTCTTGGAGACAGGAAAATAATTATTGTCGTCGGGTCAGTGAGATCAAGGAAGAAAAAAATTTATAGGTTATTAATGTTTGGTTTTTGGAAATAACTCTTCTGTTACATGAATGGACCAGTATTCGATCAAAATACAAAAATGTCTCGCACATTTTATTACGAAGCGAGCTCGAAAACTCTTTTATTCTCAGATTCTTAATCAAATTCTTGGATCGAATATTATGTTATCCAAAAATAAATCATAATTCCCCGTAGACATCTTGTGTCGGTGCGTAACTAGTAGAGTTGCGCTACTAGGAAATTTAAAAATATGAAATTTCAATGAACGTCTAAAGCTTTCCGGTTTATTTTGTCAGACTAGAGTGGGTTGAGTTCAGGCAATAAAGTCTTCGGGAGCATCGTTACATTGAACACCACAATTTCAAATTTTCTCAGTTAATTTATAATAAAAAGCAATAATACTATTTAAAAATGATGAAACAGTACATTTTTAAACCATTTCTTTGGTTTGAAGAAGGTATATAAGACACTTTCAAAAGAATGGTATATTTTCTGATTATCCATCAATCGAACACAAACTGATAGAAACTTCTCACACTGTCGAGAATCACAGCATCACTTTTACGAAACTCGTGTCAAGCCCAGAGGATCTTTGAAATATTTATCTAGATTATTATCTGAGATTAAAAATTAAAAAGTATTTATTTTTAATATCACGCAAAAGTATTTATTTTTAACAAAGTTTTATCTGTTAGAATCTGACACGACATTGTCTTACATACCCGTCATACTTTAAATGCAACCCGAAAAACAACTTTTAAACTTGCGGAAGAACACAGCTAAGATTGGCAGTTCCAAAATGATGGAGCTTTCTCGAATAAATATAGGAAATTTCGAAAAATCAATAGTGCCCTATATTACCACTACAGTGGAGTAGATGAACAATGCTCTAGGAATATTTGATCGCAGTCTAACACAACGGTCCACCATTGCAAGCCATAGGGAGGTACCCACGCATGTAACTCCACCACTTTTCTATTTCTATGCCCTCCCTATCGGCACCATCCACCTATTTCTCTACTCCCACTCCATCCCCTTTTCACTCTATCCAGATATAAGACGAACATGAATGTAAGTGCTTTCTGTGAAACTATTTATGATAGACCAAATTAAGATCCTGCAGCGCCTCTGACCGGGAGGTTCTAGGTTCGAGTTCTGACGGAGGCAGGATTTTAGACACTAGCTTTTCAGCTAGGTCAAATTCAGTCGCTGTCTGGAGGAGAATTCTAGAGGCCGGCTGCTCTGATAGGTAGTTTTCCTTGGTTTCTCCGACCAACACCAGGTGAATGCCGGAGCAGTACCCTAACAAACGGGCCACGGACCGCGCTCGATCTGTCCTTCCTCTTCCTTGTCGTATCCTCACCCCTTAGACACACCCTTACACTCACATGCACTACACTACCACAGATGTCGAGAGACCGGTCGGGAGCTTAGAGCTTGTCCCGGCTGAGGCGGTGCCCCGCTGGTGGGAGATACCTGGTTGAGGGAAACCCCACTAGCCGACGGTAGGTCGGCGCCAGATCTCGCCATCCAGGGGGGGGGGAAAAGATTACCTCCACGCCCCGAGGAAACATCATACACTACGCTTAAGGGACTTATGACCTCAGTAGTTGACGCTCTCGGAATTACTAACAACCATCCATCGAGCAGGTTGGAAACACTTCCTGTCCTTGGAAACACAGGAAACACTTCCTTCCCTTGGAAACACAGGAAACATGTCCTGGATCCTGACGGGCTTACATGACGCGGGAGTCAAGGAAGGCCATTCATTACTGCATGTGAAAAGGGTCCAAATGAATTCTAATGTGGAAAACTTTTGCTCGGGTTGAGCTACAATTATAATATTACGCGACCTTTACAAATAATTCTAGAAAGCATGTAACACTTGGTTGTGTACGCACCAACGCGACTGAATACTGCACGTTCCAGAGCGGCTTTTCTCACCGGTTCCCCCACCCCTACTCGCAGCTTCGCTGTCCCACCCACCCGCTCGCAGCCTCGCTGTCCCACTCCCAAAGGCCACATGCCCGCGGCAATCCGCGTGCAACCGCTCCGAGCTAATTAGATTCGTAGGCGAATCCTGCGTTTCCCAACTGCGTGCGCTCACCCCGGAAACCAAATAATTGTTATTACTTTCTGTTTGTCGGGTTGCGCGTTTCCGGAACGTGTGGGATGCATGTTCATTTGAACAGTAACGGTTTCGACTGCGGTTCGCGCGATCTTCTATTTTGAAGTTTGTGGGTGATGGTATTTCAATATTTCGTAGAGAAACAATTTTTTGTACCGAGCTGCCGTGTATCGAAGTTCACTGGAAAGGTTGAGTGTATACTGAAGCCACTCTGACTAGCAGCTATACTTCATAAAATTTCTTCGTAGCGAGATTTGAATAAATCAATTACAACTGAAGCTATTACATCATAAAAGCTGTGTCAGATTTAAGAAATTAATTATTTTATAAGGAACTCTTGTTCTGAAATTACTAGGAATAATTAGCACATTGCCAAATTTTCGTGGATTGCTGCTGCTGATGATGATGATGATGTTAATGAAGAATGGCGCACAGAGCGAGAGCAATGCCATAGACCTGGCAGATTACCAAAATGATTATTGGGTATTCTGTGAGATTGTATGGTGGTATGGTGATTAAAAGTAATGAATACCATCCATGAATACCACGACCCTCATTTGATGAAATCTCCCATGCCTATTTTCATTGAATTCGATACTCTAGCTTTTATTCCACCTAAATGTTTCTCCATGCACCAATGATGCTGAAGTTTTAAACTTTGATCAATTAAACCTGACTCGATATGCAAATTTCAATATTTCTACTAATAGTTTAGTCCGAAGTGTTTCTCACAGTCGGATGGACTCAGAGAGCAAATGGACAGACGGACAGACATACATGCGGATGGACGGACGGTTGGAGGGATGGTTTGAGGGACCATCGGACGGAATGATGGATGGGCAGGCGGGCGCCCAAAACGTGTATTGCATGGAAACCTCGCAATGGATTTTCGATCTCGAAACCGTTTTAAAGATATTTATTTTTTTTAATATAGTCTATTTTGCAGTATTAGATCTTTTACTGGTTTTATTTACATATTTTACTAAACAAGGAGAATTTTCGTGTAATTTTGATGTCTTGATAACTGATTTTAATAATGTGTTAAAATCCCCGCAACGTTATAAATTCTTTATTGCGTGATTAATGAAGACGTTTCTTCATGCTCAGATTAAAGTTGGAATGACCTTCTTGGTTCGTCATTCTTTACTCTCGAGTGCAAATTTCTACCTGGGAAGTAGTTTTTTTTGTTCATTTGTATTCTAACAACGCTGAATTCAACTGCAGAATGTCATTTTCATTTCAATAGCTGAAAGTTCAACAAAACAAAGACGTAAGTTTTCGAATCTCTCACACTTAGTTTGCTTAAACGTTTCTGATGTGACAGCTGAAATGTTGGTACAACAAAGTGGCAGTATTAAAATAGTGCATAATAGTTATCAATAATACAATAAAGTATGTGCTTCTGTAGCACCAATAGTTTACATTGAACTGCAGAGTTTCAAAGCATGTGTCGTTGCTGTCAAATCATAAAAATTGGAGGCATAGTGCTATGAAACCATTTATTGTTTTCTCTACAAAACACTCAAAGCTTTGCTTTAAAAAATATTCAACTTGTTCTTTATTTCTGAGGATTGGTTGTTAAAAAGGGATGTTCAAAAATAAATGAAGACATGAAGAAATAAACGCTTCCTTCTAATATATCATATGAATTCATAAAAACATAGTTTATGCGTTATGATTAGCGTGTACGTTCTGCTCGGGCAACGAATTAGCAGTTTAAATTCCGTTTTGTTGAGCTCTTTCATCTTTTACGCCTATTTCGCATCAATTTGTTACTGTATATTAAACATGCATATTAAATTGAGGTATGTAATATTGTATGCATTGCTGCTTTGAGGCATATTCTGCTAAAGCATAACCGACATTGAATTTTAATATTTATAATACCTACATCACAAAAATGAAGATACAGCACTCTACAAAAAGCCCGGGAAACTCAACTGTATTGTTATTCGTTTGTATTACTAATTGTATTGTTTTTTATGAGGGAAGAAAGCGGAATGGGAATGGGGAAACAAATATTGGTGCTCGTGTACGGGTAGCACAGGGTTTCAATTTTTATCATAGCAATATTAAATAATTTTTCATTCCATATTACGATTACTTTTATGAAATGAAGAAAGAAATGCAAATTAACATGCCTTCTGTAGTTAGCTTCTTTGTAAGATTGAAAAATAATAATATACCTTCTCTCCAAAGATTGTTTTACTTTAACCCATTAATTTCTAATGCCTCTGCGTGCACTGCCGCAACGGCAATGGGCAAACGCAATGCGTACAAAATTTCGTTGGACGTTACAAAGTTAATGGCAGACACATCTGCCATATGATGACTAAGATTTGATGATCTCGAACGAGACTAGAAATAGTAAAAAGAAAACTGAATTGAAATGAAATGGTTAAAATGATAGTTCAAAAGGGTAATATATCCATTGTTTGCCTAGTTTTTAAAATGAAATAATATTATAAAAACAGGAAACAGTTTTTAACACGAAGTATTTCATGTGACATTTGAGATAAATTGACAGGAAACTCTTACTACACTGGGGTGGCAAGTAATGCATGAAACCTCTGCCCACGTCAAAGCACTACGTATTTTCAGAACTCAGAACTATGTCAAGCGACATATTCCCCAAACTACTCAAAATTTGCCAATGAAAATTTACATATAGAACTTAAATTATATTATTAAGTCACATTTCAATTCTTCTATAAATGGGACGGAAATGAAAAAGGTCAAATAATGTATTTTAAGCTCCGATAGGTAGCAGCTTGAAAGAGGGTAGGGTAATACCGAAAACAGAGCCCAGACAAAGGAGATTAAGAAATCAAGTTAAAAGAACGAAAAGTGTCTGCCATTCTGAAGCACCACTGTTTGATTCTTTATAACACTATGATTTTGTTAAAGAAAATTGAATTGTAAAGCTACCTTCTTCAACTTCAACTTTTTCCTTTGTAGCACCTTGCGTGCGTCCGACAACCCTTCCACCCACAGCGCTTTTTTTTATTATTTTTTTTAATATTGTTTGACATTACATTGTTCAGTTTACATATTAACTGTGCAAATGTTTGATGGACTTAATCTATCTTATCCTAACTTAAACTAACTTAAAATTATACACATTAAAATTACTTTAAAAAATATATAGCGGGAGAGGAAGCAGGAAGCACCTCAGATTAGTATTATTTGAGGTTTGCGAACATTTTGTAGAATGAGTGAAGTAGATATCTGTTTTTAATTCTTGTTGGATAATTGGGGTTTTTGCCCAGTTTATAGAAGGATAATGCTTGTATTTGGGGAAGGTTTGTGTAGAAGTTGTGTGCGAGATAGGCTATTTGATTTTTTATTGTGTTTATATTCAAATCATTATGTAGTTGGTTGTTACTGATGAACAAAGGTGCTTTTGTGATTAATCTTAATATTTTGATTTGGATCACTTGCATTTTGTTTAGGTTTGTATTGGCAGCGTTGGTCCAGATGGGGCAGCCACCCACAGCGCTATGCGCATTTCCCCCTCCAGTTCTCCCAGGACGTGGGTTCTACTCAGGCTTCTGTAACTTTCACCACTTCTTGATTGCTGATTCCTATTCCAACTTCCTAGAGAAAGGAACTTGCCAATTCATATTCCATATTAAGACACTGCCTTCTTAACACTCTGACTAAAGGGAGGGAAGTGTCTTCTCTATATACATTTCAGCAACTAGATCTCTTTAGTGAATTTGATAGTTTTATTTGTATTTGAAACCAAATGAATACCCGGCGTTGCTAGGATATTCATCACATTTATTAATCATCCCCGTCCGTCCTGAACTTCTTCTCCCCTCCCCGCCCCGCCCTACCCTCTTCAACCGACCTGTCCTCCTCTTCCGCCACTCCCTTCCCGCCTCGCCCTCTTCTCCCAGTCACACCCCTGTCGCCAGGCAACAATGCCGTCTAAATGCGTTTTGAAGTGCTTTAAAGTTAATTTTGAAAAAATGTAAGAACATTTTGAATAGTTACGATTCTCTCGGACCCTGGAAAGTACTCGTGCAAAACGTAAGGGCATTCACTCAGGGGATACAAACATTTTTGTGAAACGAAACCCTATACGCACATGTAAATGCTTTCACTTTGATAATATAATAACTAAATTGAATGGAACATGCATTATCTTAAATCATATACAGTAATCCCTCGTTAGCACGAACTCGCGTAACACGAACAAAATGTCTGTCCCGGCAAGGGGTAACGATAATATTGACATTTATAATACTCGGTTAACACGAATTTTTATAACACGAATTTCGAAAATTTTGTTGCCTTGGAATTCTTGCTCATATACTGTATAATATACTGTATAATATTCAGCTAATGAAACAAGAACTAAAATACACAGATGACTCATTATGTAGTGTTTACAACTACAAAAATGTCTCCAGCAAATGCTCGTTGAACCTCTTTGAATACCTATCTCATTTCCATGAGTCATCTCAAGTACTGCCGCTCAAGCCTCGATCCCCTATCCCCGTCAACTCCCTGACAGTATTTACAGAATAATATGTACTACTGGCAAAAATGGAATGGATACGTTGTAACTATGTCTGATGCAAGGTGTTGGAAGATTAAATGTGGCTCGTTGCACATCACTGGGCCATTCAATTCTGTAGATATTCATCATGAAAAAGTGAATGTGTGATGAACGCGAGAAGGGAGTACAATATGCGCAGGTTTTCTTGTGCTCCAGGATCCCTACCTTCTGCATTTACATTATATAATTTTTGCGTTGTAATATATATATATATATATATATATATATATATATATATATATATATATATATATATATATATGTTATAATAAATTATGAATATATCCTTCTAGATTTCATATTTAATATTTTTTTGAGTTTGACGAACTAGGCCCCTGAGAAAAACCTATAAACTGAGCGACTTCTGACCTCATTTTCATCACTAAAAATCCCACATGAACTGTCAGGAGGTTGAACCATTCCCCCACATGCGAAGCACAGCCATCTCCTGCAACAGCAATCTCGCAGCACTTCCATTTCGGCACCTCGCGTGCCGCCCCCACCCTCTTGGGCGCGTCCATCGCCCTGCCAATACTCCCAGGGCGCGCGCTGCGCGGGAGCTTCTGCAACATTCAACACCTCTCCGCCGCCGATAGCGACTCCTCGCCGGGGCTTCCCGCGCCGGAATTCATGTTTTCTTAAAGGCAGTCCGCCCCGTGCCCCCCGCCCACAGCCGCGCACCGCCACCACGGCCACGCCCACTAATCCCCCTGGCGCCCTCTGGCTCGAACGCCTTTTGGGGGTGGGAAGGGACAGGAGGGGAGGGGAAGGAAGTGAAGGGGTGAGGAGGGGAGAGGTGGGAAGGGGTGAGGAGGGGAGTAGTGGGAAGTGAAGGGGTGAGGAGGGAAGTGAAGGGAAGGGAAGTGAAGGAGTGAGATGAGGGTGATGGGAGGGGAGAGGGAGGGAGAGTCGCGGCGTAATGGTTAGCAGGTACGCCCTCTACCGCTCGGCCTTGTGAAGGGGGGGTGAGGTGCGTTGGGGAGGGGAGGGAAGGGAAGGGTAATGGGAGGGGAGGGAGGTGGGAGGGTCGAGGCGTAATGGTTAGCAAGTACGCCTTCTAGCGTTCGGCTTTCGGTGTGATCCCTGGTCAATCCATGGAATTTGTGGCGGACGGCCAGCATAAGCCTGCTTTAGGCAGCGTTTTCTCGACGTGTTCCCGTTATTTCTCTTTTGCCGTCATTTCTCCATCATTTACCTCGTTTATAATGAGTACTTCCTGCATTGAGCAGGTTTTCATGGGGTTTTCTTCTGTCACTTTGACTACTACCATTAGTCCATCATTTACCTCATTTATAATTATTTCTATTATCTATTCTTTACATCATAATTTATGACAATGGAAGTTAAAGGGACCTTTTACATCAATAAAATACATAATTGAGTCACCCAGCTGCTATGTACGTGAAAAGACACAAGTCAACAATAACAATTTATTGGTTCAACTTTTACAGGCGTGATCTAGTTTACAAGTATCCAAAAGCGTAGTCCGTAGTACAAAGCAGTGGTGTTCCAAAATCCAGTAGATGTCCCAAAAGTCGCGCACTGTCGTCCAAAAATCGCCGGAGAGAGAATACCAATTACGTCGCAGAGTTCGCACTAGGGTCACAGTCACTACTTCGCTTCAAGATCGCACTTCACTACTGAGTGCCCCTCCGGCCGGTGCGGCCCGTTAAGAAGCGCTCCGCGTCGCAGATTCGCCTCGGGCCTGTAGATCCGCTCGCCGGCCGCTCACTCCTCATTGGGCGGTCTTCGCGCCGGTTCGTGGCCCTGCTGCCTTCCGTAGCCGGCGTCCCGCACTGCCGAATTGGCGCGCGATATAACTTCTCGCATATCGCCGCAACACCAGCAACCATTAAATTCGGCGACCACAAACTTCTTGTACCCGCGACTTCCTGTTGGAATCATCTTTGGTTCCTTGCCCCCTGTAAATTGATCAACTTCTTTGAAACAACCGCCAAATGCTTCTTTCAGAGGAGTTGCATTGTTCCTTATTTCAGAGGGGATGTGAAGCAAACCCCCATTACGTCAGGGGATGCGCAATATTTTCCCTCAAGTAACATCACTAACGAAAGCTGATTCACCCTCAACCAAAGGAAACTTGATACTCGTATGTTATATGTAGGTCTTACTGTGACTGAGGATATGGAAAACTTAAAATGTACAATTTCTGCAAATAGGGGAGTAAATATAAATCATTGAGAGAGAAAGCAATCGTAAGAGCAAACATTAGAAAAAATTTAATTGTTTTCCTTCACAGCTCTAAGAGCCAAAAATAAGATAGATGTACTTGGGCTAACTCTTCTCTGGCACACACTAGAATGCTCCATGTTTACTGTAGTAGATGCAGTATGACTTATAATTTGAGTAGATTTCAAAAAAGAAATGAATGTATTTGTTCATAAATAAAAATTAACTGAGAAACAAAAAAGCAGTCGAATTTTGTAATATTTTGTAAATAATAAACAATTTACGTATTTCTCGAGTGTTCCTATGGCTTGGCAACGGAAATTTTTGCCTAGAAAGCATTTTTTCAAACCAACTTTTGAGTGCTTATTGCGGCTGAACCATTCAGATTATCCAAGTAGTTAATTAGACAAACTATGCTTAAAATTGCCTTAAGAGCTTCTTCTTAAATTTTCGACGTTTCCTCCGCGGACACCCTGTATTTTGCGTCCTCCCTTCTCATATTCTCAGCGCGCCCGACAGACCGAATCCCGGCGGCCGGGGTGCCGCTAAAGATCGAACGCTCCAGCATCATGACCGAGGGCCTCTGTCGGACGTGATGGGCATTAGAGGCCGTTGACCTTTGCGATGCGGCGGAAAGATTGCTTAGCTCATCAGCGACTCGCTACTAATATTGCCCTTTGTCGATCGAAATTTTTGACACTTACTCTCATCTTTAATAGCTTTCCCCAATTTTTTTAAATTTTCTTATATTTATCCCTGTCCAATCTCCGTGTCAACTGTCTCTTTCAATGGAATCGTTTATTTCAGAAACCCGTCAAACTCCAAAATTTAAAATGCGTTTTAGCTGTCTAATATTGTTCCATGAGGATAGATAAATCGCTTATTCCATATTTACCTGAAAAATATTCATTTATTAACTGATTAAATATTAAAAAATATTTTGAAATCGGAAAAACTGGGACACTTTTTTTCAATTTTCTCGACATGACAAATTTGGCGTTTGACGGGTTTCTGAAATAAACGATTCACTTGCTCTACACGTGTCATGTTATTGTTTGTATATTATGTGTTAGTATCTAAATAACATTTGCATTTTAAAGAAGAACATTTGTCGAAGTGAATTCAGCATGGTCTCAAACTTCAATTTCAGATTGATTATGTGCTGATAACTTGAAATGCGTATTTTCTACCTTACTTTTAAGCTGATAAAGAAATGATTGTTCTGTTCATAATTTCTTTATTTCCTTAACTTTATTTATTACTTTCTCGTACATGTACGTATATACGTAGTATAGAGAAAGTTGTAATGCTGCGCGAAAAAAACGGCGGATTTTCGACGGAAAAAATTCATTGCCGAGCTTTGGTGGCGTAAAAGTGCATTAAACTAGTTGCTAAATTAAGAGAAAAATTCCTCTAACACGTGGTGTATCCAGAATCCCTATTTCTATCCGAAAAGCACTGCAATAAAGGAATGAAAAAAGTAAAAGAAATATGGTGTACACTAACAAGATCGTGAGGTAGACGTACTTCATTTCGTTGCGTTGTTCACGAGCTTCGGTCCCTTCCATTCCTACTCCATAAGCGGTAATTGTGTATGAAATATTAGCTACGAAATTTCATTGCATTGAAGAAAACTCCAACAACCGCCTTGCTTGAGAGGGGACGCTCGGGGGACGAGGTATTATTAACGCATGGTGCACGTGCTATGCTAAGAGGGCTTGCAGCTTCCAGGAATAAGGGCCCTTCTGGCGCTCAGAGCCTCTGCCGGCCTGGTGCTCGGAGGCGGCAGGGACTGGACGGCTGGATGGGGCGGGATAATACTCTTAATTAATTCCATTTGGACGACCATCGATTGCGTCAACGGCGTCGCTTCGGCATCTCAACCGTCTCCATTGGACGAGCAAGCTCTTAGTTGCTACGTCGCCACCTCACGGTACTATATTGCATTAAGACTGAACTTCGTTTTGCAGTTCAACATCAGATTCATGATTATTATTTAAATCGTAAATTTTTACGTTTTATCATGAATGTTTTTGTGATTTTTATTACGGGAATACAGGACAATGACATTTCTGAGTCAGACATTCTCATTGATACTATCGTTGGATCTTCCCTGTAACAGATGCTAACGAGATATGATAGTTTTATGCGTGGTATGGTAAGTAATGGTAATTCCAAAAAATGCAAAAGAATTTTGATGTGTACAGTAAGGGATGTAAGAGCTCACTATCAAAATTATCTTCCTACAAAGTTCTTACAAAAATAAATCACGTATGGTGAACAAAAATATGTTTTCACACATAGGTATGAAACATTGCTACAAAAGTATTTCTGTTCACAACTTTTCTGCCAGAAACAGAATTGCAGGTCGAGCCCCAAAATATTTATTTCAAGAATTTACAGAAATACCACTAGGGGAGAGTTAGGTTAACTGTTCTACTTTTTTAAAATTTGCTTTAAAATGTTATTTACTTGACCTATACACGTGAAATTTCGCATGATGTTTTAGTGAGGCTTTCGCTTTATCTTTTGCGAACAAACATGACCATTGTGCGTACAGTTGTTGTCAAATATGGAATGTTTTATAGATTTGCAATATGACCAGTTAACCTAACCGGTAAGGTTAAGTGGACCGGAAATTGAAATAAATGGTGAAAATAACATTGACGTTTTAATGAAAAGAAATTATTTTACGCATTGCCATAACCTTTTTATACACATAAATGGAGAAAATGCTTAGCAAAGATTCTTCTCTTCCAAATTCTCGTTACAAAAATAATGTCTTGAAATACTTCCCTGCCATGCTTTAGCTGGCATGGACACTTCGTAATATACTGTTTAACAATATCTACTGTTGAAACAAAAGCATTTTGGTTGTTCCGGGAGAGATAGCTCATAGCATCAACTGATGCATTCTTGCAAATCAGCAAATACGACTTTTGAAAAAAATAAAGGGGGTAACTGGACCGATCCACTTTACCAAACGTCCCGGCGGTCCAATGAACCCCATAGCACACACTTTCTTTATATGTCCGAAAACATAAAAGCCGCGACGTGTTATTAAACACAAAACACACTATTATAAAGCAGAAATACTAACAATTAATCTAGTGTGAATATTTCTCACGTGGTTGTTATTCAATCGCAATAAAATTGCAAAGAAGATGAGTGGTAGAAAATACTTCTGATCTCACTGAAAAAAATCCTTACTATATTCAACAATGAAGGCCTGCAACTTATGGAAGTGGGTTAGATTATCAGTCCTGTCATTCTACGAATACTATTCAGTGTAAAAAATAGGATTCACTTGCCACCAACATTTAGCAGCATGGACCACTTAACCTAACCGGTCCAGTTAACCTAATTCTCACCTAATTATTCTCTTAATTTTTAAACTAAACATTTTAATGTTTCAATTTTATCTATAAATCACTTTAACATACTTATGAATCGAATATTATTAGCGTGTTCTTGAGATGAGAACACAAAACATTTTTTACAAATGTTTCATTTTCAAAAATGTTGGTAAACGTCATATGAAGATAGTTGGAGAAGAGAAAGGAGAAGTCTGTCTTAGAGTTTTAGAATTACTGTATTTAATTCTTTTGTTAATTGCCATTTTGTTTCAGATGAAATAACTTTAAATTGAATCAAATTAAGGGTAAGTTTTTGTTTCAGTAAATCCGAAAATATTCCAGCATCTCTCCAATCTCCATTTGTAAATCTTATAATCTGAGTGGCGTGGTGAAATGCACATTGAAAACTAGTAAAAGATACCGAAGAGATTGACTTCAACAGATATTAAATAATATATTATGACCGCTTGCTCCTTCCAGAACATTCGTTCGCTAGAAAATACGGACTCCAGTATTGATTAAGAGCAGGGAACATCCAATTCTGAGCAGGAAACAAGAACAGTAAATTGCAACCAATCAGGAGCGAGCAAGGTTCGACATTTTAGAAACGTATGTAACGGGTTCATTCGTTCCGGTGATACGGACCTCCCAGAAATGACGTTCTGTTCGCCGACCCGAGAGTGGAAAGTAGCAAGGGCAAGTTCGACAGATCCACTGCCATCCACCATACGGCAAAAACGGATTGTAATATTTTTTTTATTTTTTACTTCACCATTATCTTTTTATTAAATCTTTAGCTTCATTTCATGACTGCAAACAACTACAAATCGTGGAAATTATAATTAGTTTAATAATAATAATAGTTTGTAAAAATAGTATAATAGTATATATATATATATATATATATATATATATATATATATATATAGTTTGTAAAAAAACCTGGAAAGTGAATGCAGGTGGAAGCAGTTAGTAGGCGAACGACATAATACATGGCGACGAAGAAGGTAATGGTGACTGACAATTGAGACGGAGAAATATCATCTGATTAGATCCGGGAAGATCACATTGGAATCGGTGCCCCCGGTGGAATATTGCAGCAAAATTAGCATACATTCAGGAAATTGTTGTCTGCACTTGGATCCGGATAGTAGCAAAACCGTTCGCGCAAGCTTCGTCTTTACGAACTTTTGTCGTGAGTTCAAAGAAAGCTGACTATTTAAAATTGTGTTAATATTGAACTTGCTACTGCAGTGATTCTAAAAAAGTATTAATCAGTCCTATAGCAATATTATAAATGTTCCAGTGTTATCAGGGCGACGAATACAGTTGAGTTTTATTATTGGGGAGAAGGGAAATATTAAAGAACGTTTGAAGATATTTTTAGACAGCTGTATAATAATACATTTATTGATGGATAGCATAAATAATCTGATCATTTAATTCAAATTATTTTATAATACAAGAGCTTATTTACTGCAAAATCACTCTCTTTCATATACGTATTGGCAAAATTATAGTTTTAAAATCAATTACTAGACGGTAATATGAAAAGATCGTCAAATCGTAACATCAGTAAGTGACATCTGGAAGTAATTTAATGCCGGAAGCACATACCTTAACAATTTGCTTCATTTGCATTTGTAAAACTTGGGTTTTGAAAATTTAAATAGCTCCATAATCATAAAGAGGTCGGACTATCGACCCAATAACACCAAATGAATTATTATTATTATTATTATTATTATTATTATTATTATTATTATTATTATTATTATTATTGTTATTGTTATTACTATTATTATTATTACTATGTCGTTCAGGATATTTTATGTTGATTGTGAAGGGTATTTTGCATTTACCACAACGTAATTGACAGTATGCGATGGATTCTCTCGCATACTACATCGCCCCTATGTACCATAGGTGTGCCTCAAATAATATCTCTTTTCTATAGTTATTGCATATAAAAAATTAAACAAATTATTTTTTTATTGATCTTTCCCTAATGAGATACAGAATACACATTGAAAGTAGAATACAACTTAAATGTTAGAATACATCATGATCTAACACATAATTTTCATTTGCATGAACGGCATCTTTGTAGAAAAAATAGTCGAAAAAATAGTAGAAAAAAGTAGTTGGCATTAGTTCTGCTTTCAGTCTCATAGAACCTGCTTCATTCATGAGCAGCGTATCAGACATACTGTGCGTTGATGAATGCACTCCTGCGGCTTCATTATTACCGTGTATCTCGCTTCCGCGCTTCGGGCGCGCAACGTCAGCGTGGAATGCCGCTCCGGCCTCGGTGGCACAAGCCGCGCGCAGAGCGCTCCCTCCCATGCGATTCCGATGCCGGCGCCCCGCCCACCTGCAGCCCCCCGCGGCGCCCCCGCCCCCGCACCGGAACTCGCCCGCCGCCTCCCCCGCGGCCGCGCAGCCTCACCAATTTCCGGCGCCGCTCCCCTCTGCACTCCACTGCGCCTACCGTCACCCCGCTTCGCCCCGTCGGCGTTCCGTTTCCTTTGCGCTCCTCCCCCGCTCCGCTCCCGTTCCGCTCTCGCCAAACCTCTCTTGGCTGTCGATCCGACCCCGCTCTGTTCCCGATCCATCCCCCATTCGTCCCCGCTCCGTCCCCATTCCGTCCCTGCTCCGTCCCCGCTCCGTCCCCGCTCCGTCCCCGCTCCGTCCCCGCTCCGTCCCCGCTCCGTCCCCGCTCCGTCCCCGCTCCGTCCCCGCTTCGTCCCCGCTCCGTCCCCGCTCCGTCCCCGCTCCGTCCCCGCTCCGTCCCCGCTCCGTCCCCGCTCCGTCCCCGCTCCGTCCCCGCTCCGTCCCCGCTCCGTCCCCGCTCCGTCCCCGCTCCGTCCCCGCTCCGTCCCCGCTCCGTCCCCGCTCCGTCCCGCTCCGTCCCCGCTCCGTCCCCGCTCCATCCGTCCCCGCTCCGTCCCCGATCCGTCCCGCTCGTCCCCGCTCGGTCCGTCCGCTCCGTCCCCGTCCTCCGTCCCCGCTCCTTCCCCGCTCCGTCCCCGATCCGTCCCCGATCTCCGTCCGTCCGATCTCCGTCCCCGATCTCCGTCCCCCCGATCCGTCCCCGATCCGTCCCCGATCCATCCCCGATCCGTCCCCGATCCGTCCCCGATCCGTCCCCGATCCGTCCCCGATCCGTCCCCGCTATTAAAACGGAAGTATTAATTGCGTTTCACCTAAATACTACCCTGCAAGTAAAGTTATTTAAAGAAACGGAGTGTATTTAATTTATAAACTAAAACAATAATGATATCGTTGGGACGTGGAAACAAAGGATGATTAACAACGTTGTTGTTAAAAATAATTACATGAGTGAAATTAAAACTATTTATTAAAGGTTCTATCTTATCACAAGGTTTTCAATATATTTTTAATATTTTGACTAAAATTAACTGAGCATATTATCTGAAAACGTATACATTTATACAGAAGTAGAATTGCCTTAATGATTTCTGCGACAGAAATTGAGTGAATATTTGAATGATAACAACATACTGTCTACACCATAGTTTAAGCTTAATAATTTCCTAAATTGTTTCATGCCGACGTGTTCTCCTATTAATATAACTTTATATTTAGAAACATCGCTACATTACAATACAATAGTGTAGAAGTAATTTACATTCGCATTTCATTTACGAACTCCCAACCGAGGAGATTAAATTTACATAACGTTTTGAATAGAAAATTAAAGAGAAATATGAAACCATGTGGTCCGGTTGCCTGGTCTATTATAGGAAATAGTTTAATAGTAAATCTCTCTACGTTGTCATTATTCCCGCACTATGATTTTCTAACTACCGTGTATCTAGGTCGTGCGTGCTTGTTCACGAGTTTCCATATTGAGTCCTGTTAAAGGAATGTTAAGTATCGATTTTGGATATGCCTTTTTCAGCAATGTATTTGCTTCCATAATTTCATTTTGCAACAATCGAATTCATCAGATTCGGGATAGATTAATATTTCAATGAAAAAAGATCTTCTGCATTTTTATTACAATTTATTAGTTTAAGTAATTCGTAATAAATAAAAGCAATGTGAACAATGTATCGGAATCTTTCAGTCCGCCTCTATTTATTTATTTACTATTAATATTTGACGTGGGAGGATTAAATTGCATCCTTAATTTTATAGTAAACCTGCAGTACGCTTAGTCCGGACAATTTCTTTTTTTATTAATCTTAGACCTCATGAATTGCAACCTGACGGTGGGAGAATTTTCGACACTAGTTAAATATCTAGGCCGAATTCAGCTGCAGTCTGGAGGAGAATTCTAACCGCAGGCTGATCAGATCGCCAGTTTTCCGTGGTTTCTCCGAACAACACAAGGCAAATGACGGAGCAGTACCCTAAGAATTAGCCACAGACCGCGCGCGATCTTTCTTTCCTCTTCCTTGTCCTATTGTTACCCATTACTTATACAAAACAAACCACACACAAACATACAGAGCTTGTCCCTTCTTAGAGCTTGTCGCGTCTGGGACGGTGTTCCGCTGATGGCCGATACCTGTTTGGGAAAAACCCGACTAATAACCTTAGCAGTTTACGCGCCCGGAATCATTAATCAATAGATCAAGGAATTACGTAATTTCAAAACCTTCTTGCTAACATTCGTTTCAAACAATTCGTTTCAGTTAAATGAGGGCTGTGTTATCGGAGTTAACGGCGATTAATGACTGACAAACCGTCGCCACTTCTGGTATTAATCTTTTACTCACAATCCTTATATAAGGAAACGAATGGATATACGAGAAAAGTGAACGAAAGATGTAATCGGATGGGTGTGATGTACCGTTAAAGTTTATTTCTGAATATCGTTCTGTTTGTTTACAAATGTTTGTTTAAAATACACGAAAATATTATGTAAGCTTTGAAACACATCTCCAGACGTATACACGAAAGGAAAGCTCTTAAAGGCGCATTACTTGTAATATGTTTAACACTCCAGTGACTTTTCTAAGAAGTCTTTCATATCTAGGTATATTTGATATAGTGTATCTTCTTTGCTTTTATCAACATTTGGCTATATGCGGAGAGTCCGACGCAACTGTCGTTTCAAAACATGGTGCTTCATCTGTAAGGTTAAAAAAGAATGAATGATTCAATTCTTTTTCTTAAATCCAGTTTCATTTTTGGACTACAATAAATATTGCAGTAGTGAATACGAAAATGTTTGTTAATAACTCGAAAGAAGAAACATTTAGAGAAATAGTTATTGAATAAATAATTAATTTGCTGTAACTCATAGTCATGGAACAGCGATTTTAATCGCAGTTTCGAAGTTTCTAGACTAGTAGCATGTAATTTCTCTTTGTTTGACAAGCACGCAATCCTACAAATCTATTGAATGACTTTCGTAAGTTTGGGAAGAACACATTGTTCTTTTAATATTTAGTGACCGTATATTAATGAACTCTACTACATAAACTTCAAGAAATATATTGGAATGAATCGTGGGAATACATAGTTTGAATCTTGAAAGTATTATTCGTATTTTCTTCTGTCTTCCAAATAAACATGATGTGAAACACAAATTCTTAATTTTCTGTAGGATGCATAAGAAAGACCCGAAAAACACTGAGCATTTCCCCGCGTTTGTGGAAGCGATGCATGCAAAAGGTCTGTGTCCAGTAGAGATTTCTAAGCAAATAGTTTAAAAAAACTGCCTTGTACTTTGAAATGTATTATTCTCGTTAAAGACGTTTGTCTTCTTCCTAAGCAACAAGTCAAATACGAATGGTTGCTGAACTCATTAACATTTGCAAGAGTTCTAGCCAACATGCAAATAGTATCTTAGTATGGTAGCAAAAACTAAATAATAGGATGTTCGGAGCTAGTCGTGGAACAGTAGTTTAAAAAACATTATGGTTATTTTAATCACTGATATATGGTTTACAAAAGATTATGCTTATAAGCTGTTCACACAAGAACAAAAAAGATACATAGTGTCCAATACATTGATACTCATACTTAGTTAATAATTTTTCTCATACTTTTGAGGAAGAATGGAAGGAAAATGTAAAGAAATGTGTTGTTTAGGAATCTCATTGATCATGCCCCACACTACTGTTAACGAGGAACTCGTATCACCTTCCAGCAAAGCAATATATATTCATTAAAGCCTATAGTTTACTGTAACATGTGATATGCGGTGGAATGGGGTAATTAACTTGTTGCGCGAAGAGTGGGGAGTTCGGTTATTTTGACAAGAAATTTTATATTACATTTGTAGCTCGATGTTCGATGCAAAATAGTTTCTATTACATGGGAGCAAACATTTCTGGTTATCAGATTTTGTTCACAATGCTCGTTGCTATGATTTATTCTTGATTCAACTAATGTTGGCAAAGGATTACGGGTAGGTATTCCGGAGCTAAAGAAAACGTGCGAGTATACTATCATATCCTCACATTATTTTAAATGAGTACACAGTTTCCCCATGCCACCGACCTTCCAGCAAAGGAAACAATACTTGTTCGAGATTTGACAGAGAGAGTGAGAGTGAGAGTGAGAGTGAGAGTGAGAGAGATGCCTTGAGATGTTGAATTAAATTGCACTTCATTAATCTGTTGCAAATAAACATGCAAAAGAAAGATCATACAATCAAGAAAGCCAGACTGAATTCTAACAGTGACAATTACAATATTTCGCTACATTTAGGGAGGTTCGCGTCAAAAAAGTACATTTTTAATGCGATTTCACGGATCATTTTTTAAAGACTTGAGTGTCTTTCAGCGCCCTTCACCTAAGTTGCATGAAGAAAGCGCATCTCCTTAGGGAGCGGACTCAACAATCGGTGGAAAGTTGGCGCCTGTGCGGCGCGATGCGAGCGAAAGGCAAGTAATGGAAATCTGACGTTTAAATCCGGAAGTTGCGGGCGCACGGGCGACGCCTTCCCAATCGGAACTTGCCATTAGACGCAGGCGGGCGCGCGATGGCGTCGCTCTTTCTCCTTTCACTCTCCCTCCACATCACTCCCCGCCCTTGTCCTCCCCGTACCTCTCCCCATCCTCTTGCTTACTCCCCTCTTCTCTTCGTTTCTTCCCCTCTCCCCTTCCCCTTCACATCTTGCGCCCTTCTCTCTCCCCTCGTCTCCTCTTTCTCGCTTTCCTTCTTCTCCATTTCACCAATTCCCTCTCCTCCCCTTCTCCCCTCCCATCCATCCTCCCTCCCCCTCTTCTCTTCCCTCCTCTTCCACTTCCCCTCCTCTTCCACTTCCCCTCCTCTTCCACTTCCCCTCCTCTTCCACTTCCCCTCCTCTTCCACTTCCCCTCCTCTTCCACTTCCCCTCCTCTTCCACTTCCCCTCCTCTTCCACTTCCCCTCCTCTAACCCCCTCCCCCCTCCCTTCTCTCCCTCCTCTCTTTTTCTCTTTCCCCTCTTCAATTTCACCTCTCCATTCTTCCCCACTCCCCTCTTCATCTCCTCTTATTCTAATGGCTTCCTCTCCTCCTCTTCTATCTTCCTCCCCTACCCTTTTACGGTTTTCCTCTTCCCCTCATCTCTATTCACCTTACCCTTTTCCAATTATCGACCCACGAAGAATCCATGCCCTGATGGTCTTTTTCTCCTTTACTGATTCTCCTCCCGCCTTATATTAATCCCCCACTCCCATTTCTCCCCTCTCCTCACTGACTCCATTCCTTCTTTTCAGTCTCATCATGTTATCTCTCTTTCTCTCTCTCTCTCTCTCTCTCTCTCTCTCTCTCTCTGTGTCACACACATTCCTTGTACTCCCCCTTTCCTCTTTTGTCATTTACATCTTCCATGTTCCCACTCTTTCTCCAACTCTCTACAATGGAATCCCTTTTCATCCTGTTTCACTTTTCTTCCTACCGCTTCTTCCTTTTCTTCTTCTCTTATCCTATTCTTCTTTTTTCACTTTCCACTTTTACCCTGTCTTTACTCTCTTCTTGACTTTTTGATTGATTGAATAGTGATTCTGGGCGCGTCAATTGTTGATGTCGTTAGTCCTGTAAGTGTAGCGCATGTTTTTATCGTGGGAGGTAGCTATGACCTGTCCTTGCTGGATAGCGAGATCTCGCGTCGATCTACCTCGGCTTAAGGGGATTTGCAACCACTTGGAATCCTCCACCAGCGTGAAACCGCTCCAGCTTTGAGCTCCTGATTGGTGTCCCGGCAAGTTTGGTAGTTTAGTGCATGAAAGTGTAAGTATAAGGGGCAAGAAAAGGACTACGAAGAGTAGAGTAAGATCGCGCGCGGTTTTTTCCCCGCTTGTTAGGGTACTGCTCCGGCATTCGCCTGGTGTTGATTGGAGAAGCCATGGAAAAGTACCGATTAGTGCAGTAGCCCGCTAGCCCTTCGAGACAGCGACAGAATTCAAACGAGGTATTTACCTAGTATCGAAAATCCTTCCAACGTCGAGACTCGAACCCGAGGACCTCCCGGTCCTCGGGTTTCAAGTATACCTCTGTTTTCCCTTCTTCGTAGTCCAGTGTATTTTTATTTTCTTCCCAATCCTTTCGTTCCCCTAATATCGTCTTTTTTTTTTCGTTATTTAAGGTCGCATCAACATCTAAGGTCATTAGCGACCACTATTACTGTAGATTCAACTGTAGGGGAAACTGTAGGAAGAACACTTATGGATAACACAGACACACACAAACATCCATGCCCGAGGCGGGATTCGAACCCGCGACTCTTCGGCCCGAGATCACTACGACACTACTGCCTTAGCGATCTCGGCCACCGGGCCGGCTAATATCGTCTTTGTTGTTTTTTTTTACCTTTACATTTTTCCTTCTTGTTGTCTTCATTCATCCATTTTCATCGCATTCTTTCATCCACTCTTCTCCCATCTCGTGCTCTTTCTTCCATTTCAACCTCTCCTCTTTCCTTCCATTTCCTACCTCTTTTCACTATCCCTCGCCTGTCGACCACTTTCATTTTCCTTTTGTTTTTCGCCTCTCATCCTCTTCTCTTCAATTTTCAACTCGTCAACAGCACCCCTCATCTTTCTTCGTCTATTCATGTCCACTCACACTCAGCCCATCCCTCCCTCCCGTTCTGTCGTGATATCTAATCATCTCATGCGTTTCTTCTTCCCCCCGCCGTCCCATTGTTTCGAGAGCGACGGCAGGCGACGGCGGAGATGGCGCCGCGTGGGGGGTGGGGGTGAAAGTGCCTCTCCATGGCGCGCCTGATGGGCTGGCCCAAAGGGGCTTTTCAAGCCGTAATCCGCTTTGCCACTTACTGCCTTGCTGTGTTTGTTCCAATGAAATTCCACAGAGTGCATTTAAATGATAGAAAATGAAGTACGAAGCGTTTCATGGAAAGAATAACTTTAGTTGCTTAAGTGCATTCTCTCTTTTTGCACTCGCGCTCAAAGGAACCTCAGGCGATTTAGTTGGGTTTGAATGAAGTGCTGAATTGTTTTTGTTGGATATATGCGTTGAATGCGAGACGTTTCGAGGAAATGATGCGAGAAAGAGAGAGAGAGAGTGGCTTTTGTAGTACTGCAAGATGCCATTCATCAGATAGGTCCGATTTTCGGTGTCGTGTGAAAATGCATTATCGATGTAAGCTAAGAACTGCATTTCTCTCCCACCTGGGATTTTTGATCTGCAGAATCTTAATAGCTGTTTGTATTCTTAGCGATGACGGAAAAAGTTTGAAAGTTAGTATGTTTAAAATTTTAATCTATATATATAAAAGAAACTCGTGTTAGTTACACTATTTATAACTCAAGAACGGCTGTACCGATTTGGCTGAAAATTGGTGAGCAGGAAGCTTAGAACCAGGAGACGGACATAGGATACTGTTTATCCCGTTCGACAGCGTTCCTGTGTGAGAACGCACGTTTTTGCACGTTTTCGCGTGATTTCGCATGTTAGTGGTCATTGTTGCCTGTTGTAACCTGCGCCTGATAATAAAACAAAAAATGTCGTGTATCACAAGGTACTTAACTGGAGAGTACAACCTATGCACGAAAATACAGGAACAATAATGAATGATTAATCTACTTAATTTTTTTATTTGTATTTTTTAGAAACAATTTAACTTAATAAATTCCAAAATCTGTTTATTTATTGCCTTTAACAGCCGGTCCCTATGATTACAGCTATGTATTTCTCTCTTAAACAAAAATCAATTCAAAAAAACGCTCTGGTACGTAATAGATTTTTTAATTATCTATTTAATATCAATTTTTTTGAAATTCTTCTTTGTTTGAGAGAAAAACACAAATCTGCAATTGCTTTATTATCACGAGTGCAACAAAGATAGTACAGTTTCTCACAGTGAGTGCGACGCGAGAAAAAGATGGGACCGGCTGTTAAGGCGGAACAGAGTTCGCCGGGTCAGCTAGTAGAATAATAGATAGCTTATGTGGTGTTAGAT